>JARHVA010003432.1:317500-390000 GCA_037957365.1 Torreya grandis
TTCCATGCATCTCTCTTAGTAAATTGAATTGTGTTTCTTATAGACAAGAATATTTAGAGACCATGTATTATAAAATATAACATTTAAGTGTTTCTTTCTACCATATGTCTATTGCACATGTCCTAATACTTTCCATCTTGGCCAAGGTTGTCTGATGCTCTACCAACCCAAAAACCTTTCGCCCATAATTTCTTGAATGGTTTTATGCATATGCCAAAAGCTAAACATGTAAGTGCGCAAGTAATTATATAAATAATGATTCATATAGATAATCATATAGATGTTTATCTATCCATGTACGTGTTAAAATTACTAGTTCAAGATATTAGAGTGCAAATTTTTCTTCTACTATACCAATCTAGCACTTGATACTATCCAAAGAAAGTTACTCGACCATTTTTTGACCATCATGCTAACAAGTGAAATGGGTCTTGATAATGGAAAAAAAATGTTGGGTTTTTTTCCTTTAGTTTAAGATGACTTTTCCTAGTCACGTTCCCAAAGAGGATAAGAAGTCCAACTAGCTAGCATGCTAGCATGTCATGTAATAAATGGTCTTATGCACTCATCTAAAGCATGTAACTTAAGATTCATTCCTATCATCTCTATCAAGTAATGTTGTATACATTTATATCTCTATAATAGGGTGTTTTAATGTGCACTTAGTGATAACAAAATATATCATAGTAAATATAATTCTAACAATCTGCTCATATCATACTTAAGTTATTTATCATAAGAAAAGTGATGAGCACAAATTAAGAAAAAGATTAGTAGTACCATTGGTTCCATAACAAGTTTACAAGTGTAATTTTAATAAAATAATTATTTTATCTTATTAAATATCAATATTCACCATAAACAAGTCTCAATGTACATCAGGAGTATGAATAAGCTCAAGATTACAATTACAAGATTACCATTATAACAATAAATATTCTAAGTAGAATAGGGGGTGGGGGGGGGAGCGGGGGCGTGGGGGGTATTTATACATTTTTTTACCCCAATTATTTAGTTACAACATTGATATATAAGTGATGACTTTCCAATGACCATAAAAAAGAATGATTCATGGGAAGCCATTATAATGAATTCTTGTTGATTCGGGCATAACTGCCCTTATATACCCACTCTATGCTAGATATTCAATGTCATGCTCCTATATTCTCATGGGTTGGTGCTAAATCTATGCCTGAATATTCTCCTACAATGCTCATGTGAATTTTTTCATAAATTTTTCTACCTTTTGTTCCCTTTTCCTAGTCATAAACTATTTTTTTGAGTCATACATCCTCATTTCCTCCACATTTTCTGTATCATTATTCCATGTGACTTGCTTCTCCCATGCCAAGGAATTATGTGTCTTGTCTCTTCCATGCTTATGTTTATTTTTATTCCCATATTTCTTGTTTCATCTTACCAAAACTACTTAGAGTAAATTAATACAAAATTTGAGGTCCAATAGTTTTCCACTACTTAGGGGCCAAACAAGTACCATGATAGTTTTACTTTTCACCTAATTTATCAGAGGCCCACAATTTTTTTTCTTTTTTCATTTAAGTTCCAAATAATATTTTAACCATTAAAGGTAAAATAATAATATTTGGTGTTACATGAAGGAGCACTAGAGTTTCATATTTTGGAAGGCGCACCTAGTCATCATGAAGATAAACTACACTAAGAAAAGATAAGTGATGAATATATATACATGCCTCTCTCTAATTTTTAGAAAATAAAATTAGGAATTATTATATGTTACATTCATTTAGTTATATATTTCATGATTTCCTTTATCACATGGATATTTTTAGTTATATCTCATGTGATTTCATTTATCTTGCCTTCATACATACTCATAATATTGATCTTCTTATTATGTTAATGCCTACAATATTTCTTCATTTTTGGTTATATAGGCATTTTTATTTCCATGTGTTTGTTTAAAAATTAACATTTCTTGATTCATGTTTGATATGCTTTCCTTCTTCACTCTTTCTGACTTCACTGCCTTCACTCTTTACTTATTTTTTTCTTCTTTCCTTCTATATAATTTGTCTATGACATTTTCTGGTGCATGTTTGATATGTTTCCCTCATTTAATTTATATTTATTCTATAATTTATATTTTTACTCTAGTTTTAATATTTTTACATTGATTTATTTATCTAAC
Source organism: Torreya grandis (assembly GCA_037957365.1). NCBI lineage: Eukaryota > Viridiplantae > Streptophyta > Pinopsida > Cupressales > Taxaceae > Torreya > Torreya grandis. The sequence continues at coordinate 319,671 of JARHVA010003432.1, forward strand.
TTTTTGTGCATTTTCCTATACCTTATGCATGGTGTGTTTCCATTTTCTAGCCTTTGTATACTATAATTGTGATATTTCTTTCTCTATGCTTAGTGTGTTTCATTGTTTTCTCTATATAATATGTGTTTATTATGTACTTAAGTGCCATTATCCATATTTTTCACATATCCTCTATATAATTTATGCATGGCATTTCTTATTTTATGTTTGGTATGTTTTACTCATTTACATGTTGTGCCTACTATGATTTCTTTGTTTACTCTATGTGTGGTATATTTAAATTTCTTTATATATATATTTTTTTTTCCATGTTATCACTTTCCTTATGTTTGGTGTGCTTCAAATTTATTGTCTCTATATAGGCTAAGTGTGATATTGATTGCTCTATGATTAGTGTGTTTCTTTTCATTCTCTATTTACTTTGTATTTGTTTTGTGTTTTGGTGCCATGATTCATATCATTTTCATATCCTATTATTTACAATGATGAATATAATTGAGTTATTTACCTATCCTTGTTTACATTTCCATGATTTATATCATACATCTACAATTTAACTATTTCAAGATATACCATGCACAATGCACTAGTTCATGACATTTCTTAACTCTACTCATTAAATTACATCAAATATATATAGCCTTAATTTTTTGTCACTAAAAATTTGTCCTCATAAATATATGTAATATTTAACATAAGTTTAGAGACAAAATTCTAAAGGTCCTTATCATTAGACATAATTTAGGGAGATCATATAGGGGTGTCCTCACATTTTTAGCAAAAGTATGTGCATCAATTTCAATTTTAATTTTAATTTTATATATTTTAGTAACTTATTAACATGAACAATATTTATCTATGTATATTCATTCTTTTTTTATTCACAAGGATAGTTGCACAAATTAGAGATGTTCAAGACTCATATAGGGATCATTAATGTACCTCTAGGGAAAAAAAGTGGATAATTTTTTATCTTTTATTTCTATATTTAAATAGATTATAGATTAATACAGTAATATAGGTACTTTTACTACCATGTGTTTTTTTTTACATAATGGAATTACTTGTTTATGTTTGAATTTTTTTTCCTTTTTTACTCTATATACAACTTTATTTATTTCAATTTTACTATATTTATTTTATTTCCTTGTTTTTGTACACTCTATACATGAAATTTCTTGGTTTGTATTTGATATGTCTTCCTTATTTACTTAGATATCTCTATTTACTTTGGGTGTGATATGTTTACCTTATTTTCTATATATAATTTTTTGTGTGTTGTTAATTATAAGTTATGCATGGTGTGTTTCCATTTTATATTCCTTTTGGAATAAAAATGATTGAGTGTGGGGCGGTGAATTGGTCTTCAAAAACTTTCTTATCAATTTCACTCAATAAATCATGAACCATTCAAACAAGCATATAGATGTAGCAATCATAAGCACTCATTCACATAAGCATGAAACATAAGAACACATAAAATATGTGGGAAAACCTCAAGGTGAAGAAAACCCATTTATATATAAAAATTTAATATAGTCCTATAATAAAAAAACCAAATTTTGTGAAGCACCAACTCCACATGGAACACCAACCCCAACTAGCTAAGCACCAATTCAGTTAGGCTTTATCAAGAACCAACTTACAAGGAGGAACCAACCCCTAGACAATTTATCACCTACTCAACCACATAAAACCTTTCATCACATTCATACCACATTTTTTTCTCATACAAGATATGATGATCACCTTCTTTAGCTCTTCTCTCTCTTTTACCCCTCTCAAATAGCTAGCCCTCTTCTTGACTTGATTAGGTCATATGACCTTGACTTTCATACATAGAAATTCTATAAAATATTCATAATAGTTTATATATAGTCTTAATATGGTCTACAAGACCTTATTCTACTTACCAATATACTATTTTATTCACTTGTACTCTTCACCCATACTTCAATAGGCCTAAAATCACCTTGCATTTATACAAGTCTCCTAATCATATCCCTCTTGGTCATACATGCACACTTTAATAATTTAATTAAATTTTAAATAAATCTTATAACATATTTTATACATGAATCAATCATTGCAATAGGTTGGTCATATCACATAGAACCAAAACCTCTTTTAGACCTTAAGGAGACCTAATTCAATTAAGCCTTCATTAGCACATGCTACCCTATGATTTCATTAGAACACATTAAAACTCCTAAAATGGAAGTAAAATATAATATTACACTAAAATATATCCATTTTAATCTCATATATTCTCCATAACACTTTTTATGTCCAACCGCCATTAGAAGCATACCATTTGTATTGTTCACAATTAGGCCTTCTCATACATAGAAAGTTTGTCTTAAACTACTAGAGATTAAACACAAATTAGATAAAAAACATTGAAATAAATTATATATAAATAATTTAAATTAACTCATGGTTATCACCATATTATTTATACTTCACAATTCATGGCGAAAGGACTCAAACACTTCTCTATAAATAGCCCACTCAGAACTGCCAAAACACTCCAAAACCTAGTCATGAATGACTTGATATTCAACACATAAAATAACACTTAACATGATCATTAACATCTTAAAAATATAATTTAACATTTATATACCATTATAAATTATAAATATCACAAATTATAATGTCAAATACTGGTCTTGCAGACCAATCTTTTGACCTTAGTACACATAGTCAATCTAGAACTAGACAAGCCATTTTGGCTTCAACATTTCAATCACTTCAATAAATATTAAAACATATGAAAATAATGGATAGTAAATTAAATTAAAATATAATATCACCATGTGTATTATATAATTCAACTCAGGTCATATATCCTCAAACTCATCACTACAACTTGCTTACTCAAAACTCCCAGTTTACCTTAAAGCACAATCATGGTGGGAATGACCTTTAACACATGCATGGCCATTTTAAAAAACTTAAAATGTATTTATATGATGTTATTATACAATTATAAAATATAAATATAACATTTTAAAATGTCAATTTTTTTCTTGTAGACCAATCTCATGACCTTACATCTCACTATCTCATCTACACTATATAGGTCAACTTGTGAGCAACTTTTTCACTATAATCATTGACCTCCAAAACTAATTCAAAACATGAGTATGTATTAAAATTTATAAAAAAAATTCCATGCACTTTTTTTAATTATTAAACTATAATAACACATTCTTAATCATCTTCTCACTTTTGCTTGGGTTTCTCACTGTTTACACCATTAGGCCTGTTACTGACTAGCTAACTTGGATGACTAGTTTAGAACATTTGAGGGATATATTTTGTCAAAAAAGCTTCATTTACATGAAAAATTAGTCTCGATATTCATTCTCCAATCATTTTGATACTTTAACTTGGTCAACTCTGACTGCTACAATAAATCTTTGAGAAACTAACACTCTCCTGTAGGGTCTACTCACACACTTGACCACTTAATCACACCTAAAGGTGATTGGGATAGTTTAGTACATGTTACAATAGTTTTTATATTAATTTCAGACCATTATAGGCTATTTTAAACAATATATTTCACATCAGGTCATTGTTAGGGTTTTAGAGAGGTTTAACACAAGTTTTGATGTTAACGATTGTTCTTAAATGATTGCCCCTTAAATCCAAAACCAATACCTAAATTTAGCTAAGACCTTTCCCTATATATCATTAATATCTTAAGTTCCCTTGAAAAGGTTATGCATGCTAATGAACACCTAAAATTCCTTCTCAAGTTTGCATACCTTCATTATGTGTACTTGAGAGACCTCAAAACCACTTTTCATGCCTTTTCTTGCAAATCATGACCTCAAACTACATGAGCACAATTGAAACAATATATATCACCTATAAAAGTGCTTACATAGCCTCAAAACCTCTGAAATATGATCATGACCCCTCATGAGTCCACACTCTTTATCTTTTCTCTCTAGACCTTGACCTACAAATCACATTAGGCCTTGAAACTGACTTTCATACCTCTTTCCATGTGTTCTTCACCACACTCACATACTCAAGAAACCTCTCTAAGGATTAAATAGTTCCATACATCCTTCATATTTCTATACAATATAACATGATGCCTTATGAGGCCAAGTAGGGTCTATAAGTGGTCTAGTTGAATACTTGATCTGTAGATCCTACCCCTATAGGTTTACCCTGAGAATCTCATGAGTGCTCCAATGAATCACATGTATGCTCAATCAAACTTATACATCCATTCATGCCTATGTGCACTTATCTCACTAATCCATCATACTCATACCTATTGTCATCAAACTATGTACCTTAGGACATTCTATGAAGATATTTTAATTTGATGCAACATTGAATCATCCCTTAAGTTTATGGGAACTTGTAAGAGAGATGAGTCTCTAGTATTTAAAAGATATAGTTCCATATATATTAATTGATTTGATTATGCCACTAAAACTACCTATTATGGGTGAAAATGGAGATAAAGATACATAAATCAAACCTAAACTAGGAGGTGATACACCAAGAATTTCTTCCATTCATACACTTGGAACTTGCATAATGAACTAAGATAACCAAACTAGCCTCACACCATAAATGGAGATTCATAGCATTAGGGTTTCTCATGAACACAAATAAAAACTCAAAAAATGAAGGTAAGTGAAAGGAAGGTTAGAAATGACTCTACCAAACTCATACACACTTCAAAAGTCTATTATAGTAGTATAGACTTCATGAAACCTATTAGGAGAGAAGTCACTTCTAAATAACACATTCAAGGATTACAAGAAAACAAGATTAACTCAATCTATACTTGACTTTAAAGATGGCTCACATCAAAACATAGTGCAAATGAACTTAGAGTATAACCAACTTGTTTCTCATTGGCTCAAATATAAATCAAGGTACAATTTTGGTAGGGCTTCACCATATTAATAGTTGGAATGCTTTCAATAACAAAAATGGCTTACATTTATAAAAATTGGAACAAGAGAGAGAAAGGAGAAGTTGAATAGCCACAAGGACAAGTGTTAAAGGTATAAATTTGTTACAAATGCATGTAGATGAGGTGTAATAAGAGTCATGAAATTGAATTGCACTTGATCACATCCCAAATTGGCCTCCTCTTCCAAGTGTGGCATAGCAAATATTCTCTATCATTCTCTCTTATGAAACTACCTTCATCATGGGCTTTCTCTGATCATTCCAAGGTATATTGAGGACAAATATTTCATGTGTGAGAATAAAAGGGAGTTATAAGGATAATTCCACTTGCATTTGGAGTTTTCTTCATCATCACATTCTCTTACACAAACTCTTTGATCACCTATCATCAAGATCACTCTTCCAATAGGCACTCTTAACACTTGGAAAATAAATCTTTGCATCCTTCCTATATTATCAATAACATGGATGATATGACACTTTTAGGGACACCTCATATTCTTAGATTCTTCAAAAACGTCATAAAAATCCACCAAACTTGAGTTACCATACCCTTCACTATGTCATTCTAAATGTCAGTTTAGATAGGCTAAAGTTATAGACCTATCAAAGGTTCTTGTGAGTATTTTCAATATTTTAAAATGGCATAGATATTTGGATCAACTCCAAATATACCCTCCTAAATGGTTGGCATCCTTTGATCTTCTTCAAGACCTATAAAACATAAGAAAATGTCAAAAAAATCTAATTTATATTCCATCTATATGGATTCTATAAAATATAATACCATGGCTCAGATCTTCCTAAAATTTTAAAACACTTCTCTATTATACTCATGATCAAATTCATCCATTTGAGTGCACTTTTGGCTTGATTTCCACCATCGAGTCAGGAATCAGGGTTTGCAAAGGTTTTTTAGTGATCTAGACTATTATCATTTATTCATAAAGGACAAAAATTGGATTCATTTATAAATGACACTAAGTTATTATTAGGAAACCTCCCTAACTCCTCTAAACATCTCTATATCTCATGAAAATGCTCATGAAATTTTTGAGCTCTTTAAGTTGCCCTTTGACCTCCATTTCTTTCATTTGAGAGGTATGTGCATGTTTTCAATCCTATCATGGATTATTTGGGAGTTTACATAAAAACCTAAGGTTTAAACACATATGTTTATTCCCCAAGAACATGATCCAATAATTATAATGGTTCTCCAAGAGATTGGAATGAAGAATGATCATGTTTTGATGTTAGGCCTAGACCTTGCCAATAGGTCTGCCTACACCTTTAGACTCCATCTAACCTTTCCATGGTTTTATTTTAAAATTTATGGTTTTAAAATATATAATACACATATTAAATAATTAATAAAACAAGTGGAAATCATAAATTACATCAAAACACATATTGACCCTCAATTTGGCCTCTTACTCTCGAGTCTGCCTATGGGGTTTGACTACAACCCTCCTTGTGTAGGGTACCATGTTTTCTATAAAATTTTTTTTTAGATTACTACATGTGTCCCCCATCTTATATAACCTTTATTTTTCCTTTTTTTTCCTTGATCTCATCAATTCATCACTTTTCACCAAAACTACCATTCTTGTGCATGAAGGGATTGCCCCTGATTTGAGACAAAATAGTGAGTATTATGCCTAATTTTTCATGAAAAGTGAGTATTTTATAATATCCATAGGGTAATATTTATCAATTTTACCAAGTTTTTTTTTCCAATTCCATGTTTATGGGGTTTAAACATCCCAATTTCTTCAAAAAAGAGGTAGAAAACCTTGTTTCTACATGCTCTTATTTAAACCTCCTTATAAATGTTCTTTCCAAACTTATTTAATGAATACAAAGTGTTAATGCATGTTAATTACCTTAATTTAATTATTTTTTAACCTATGTATCCACTCAAAACCTCTCTCTTATGTGAAATCCCCAAATTCATCTATTGGAACAAGGCTTCACAACCCTGCTTGTATGGACTGAGCCTATTTTGCCTATGAAAAAAGTGTCTAGGGTGGCTTGAGGATGTTCTAAACATATTATTTCCTTAATTTTATCATGATGAATCTACATAAGATTTTTTTAAACCCTATTTTTCTTCTAAGGCACCAAACTCTCATAGGTTCCTCCCTTGCTTATGACCATGTTTGACTATGACAGTGGGCAAGGGATCTCTTTCTTTTGTTTCCTTTATTTTTAGGTTTTAATTAAAGTTCCAATTATTTTAATAACCTATTTTTACTCCCCTCATTATACCAATTTACAACATCTTTCAATCCTATCCTTTTGTCTTGCATGGCCTCCCAATTGCTCACTATCCTTTCCAACTAGGACAGTCTTAATACCCTACTCGTAGATTGCTATAGGATGGGAATGGCATAAGATTGGTCTTGATGGATGTTTTGGAAACTCCTTTATATACTTCAAGTTATTAGGTTTTATTTTTTAACCTATTTTATCTCTAAAAGTGTTTCAAGACTCTTACAATGTCCATCACCATATTCCACAGTCCGCTCAGTTGTAAGAGGCCATTTTTCTATTCATTTTGGGCCTGTAGGTACCTTCTAAGGAAAGATGGACTCAATAATGGTGATTTTTTATGTTTTAGAGGTAGTTTTTTGTTAAAAAACTATCAACTTTATTCACCTTTACTTCATGTTATACCTATTTCACCATCCTTACCCTTTCTGCCTGTAGGTGACTATCACAGTCTTATGTATAGATAGAGAAGCATGCATTGGGGTTCAAGACATTGGATTTCTCCTTTTCTCATGGCCTTTGGAACCTTCAAACATCATTTGAACTATTTTTATCTTTTTAATTTGATAGCATAGCCTAGGACATCAAAATGAGATGCAAATTAACATTTTGATCATTGTCTTGTAGACATCACTACCTTATTTCAGTGATTTTCTAGCCATCTTTAAGGGCCTAAATGACCAGCTTCCATTATAAATTTCTCCTTCAAACATTGGGAGGTATTTTTTTGGTATAGGGACTATACCTCCACCCAATATTAGGATTCAAATCCCTTTATAGGTATACTTTGATATGCTTGCAAAAACCCCTCAAGCTTCCATTTAGTGTTTTTAGGGTAAAAAGGTCTAAACACAGTCCACTCATCTTCTTGAAACTTTCAATGTTATTTTGACTCCTCTCCATCAAGTGTGAATCAATACAAACTTCATCAAATGCATTCTAGACATCTCTAAGGCTTGAAACCATTATTAAGGCTATTGTCTAGGTATGATGACATCATCAGGCTGTTGTAGATATAAGGCACTGAGAATGCAACTGGATGTTGTCATGTTGACTTAGATGCCCTATAAAGCTAACCATTAAATTTCACAAGGAATATTTCCAATGAGGACATCTTAAGAGTAACCTTAAAACAATTTCAATGGCACTTGTAAGTGAAAACACCTTTGTGAGAGCTGACAGTCATGAAATGCATGGTTTTGAGAGCATTATTTGATCATTGTATGAGTTGGAAAATTGTTCAAAGACTCTTAAATACATATTAATGGATCTAAAATATTTAAACCACATCTCATTCCTACATCAAATGTGGAAAATCCCATCTATGAGGACTAAGACAACTATAATTGTAGAGAGAGACCAATTTAAGAGCATTTACAAGCCTAAAAGAGGCTTTCTTGGACACCTAAAATATCTAAAGCTAAGAGGACCATGGTAATGTCTTTAAAATCATGAGTAAACTCTTGAAACACACAAAACCATCAAACCAAATCAATAAAACTTGAAATACATACAAACAGTGACCCCCTCATGGATGCAAGTGTATAAAAGGTTGCCTGGGAACAAACTGATGCTTCATAAAAGATAATTCACTAAACATTAAGTTATTATTATGGTAATTAAGTGCACTTAGATCACTATTCACCCTCATAGGAACTCTTTCCAATTCCACCTATAGCTTGCATAGTGAGCACTTTATTTTGCCCTTCCTTGACTTGCTAATGGAAAATGAAGGAAAAGGAGTTTTAGACTATCATTTTTGGATTATTATTGAAAAATAGGCATTGAAATGGATGACAGGAGATGAAGAGTTACTATTCCCACGTTTTTAGCTGATGATGGACTTGGGAAGTCCATACAAGTGCCCAAAAGCTCCTATTTTTTAGGAAAAACTACTGTTTCTTGATCATAACTACTTATTTCCTAAAAAATAAATATTCTTGGCATGATTCTAACATGATCCACGTTTAAACTCACTTGGGTGTCAAATTTGTTGCATAAAAATCTGTACAAGTCATTAAATGGGCTAAAAATGACCAAAAGCCCCGTTTTCCACATGAGACCAAACCTATAACCAATTCATGACTTGTAAAAATATTAAAACATATTAAGGATCACCTTAGGATATTTTCAACACAATTTTTACCCTTTTAATGCCTTTTACTAGTGTTGACCAACCTTTGACTCAAGTTGACTAGCCTAGTGTATAAGGGGTGGACCTCTACAAGGACTAGGGAGAGGATTAGTAAGACAATAGAACAACATAACACCATATAAGACACATGGGAATCTTATAAAAAAAATTAAAATATCAGGGGTGGACCCAAATTTGACTTTGGGTCAAATTTAGTCAACATTCTTGGTGATTCCTAATGGTTGCATGCTTACTATGCCTAAGACCAATTGCCTTACACCTCCATTGGGCACAGAGTCATGCATATGAGCACTCAAATTGAATTGAGCAGACTTTTGACTCAAATAACATAATATTTTTGACTCACACACACAAAATCAAACTAAACACACACCAAACAAAGGAAAGGAAAAACACTTGTGCTATGAAGCACTTAAGAAACACAAGACAAACTAAAACAAACATACTCAAACACTAACAAACCTGATATGAACACTTCCTCCTAGATCAAAGGGGTAGCTTTAAACCTTCTTGGATTTATGACATATATGGATGAATGAGGCATGCAACCTCTTGATTTTTGGCATCAATATCTCTATCTTCTTCATGGTTCCCAATAAGAAACAAGTAGCTCCAAATAGATTAGCCATAGAAATGAACTTCTCTTACAGCTCAACAAATTCAAGTTTCTCATAAGATTATTCAGCTTTGACCTCCAATGGTGATGGATCAAGGCTTTCATTCTTATTTTCCATGGTATTCTCAATGATATTGGGTTTCACTTTTTGACATATGAGGTCATCAAGCTGATGTTCTTCATGTTCCAAGGCATTTAAGGGTGGTTCAAAATCAAATAGAGGTATGGACTCATCTCCAAGAACTATGTCTTCTACCTTGGTTTCATGAGACTCTTTCAAGATTTTAACTTCTTGAGGAGAGACTTGACCTTCATCCTTGATAGTACACTCCAATTTATGCTTGAGATGGTCATCTAGAACTTCTTGATCAGACACGAAGTCTTCTTTCTCATGTTTCAAGAAGGGTGAGTTATGCTTGATAGCCCCAAGTGGAGTTCTAATGATAAATTATTCTTCATCATCACTTTTGTCATCCTCTTTCTCTATTAAAAAATGAATTTTTTCCTCCATTGATGCTTCCCTTAAAAGAGTTTCTTCTTCAAGGAAAGGGATGGTGGAAGAGAGATATATAGATCTATGGGTTGGGGATGGAGTGTGGTGGTCATGGATGGGCATGGAGATGGGTGAAACCTCTTGAATGGGATATTGAGAGAGAGAGAGAGAGGTAAGATAGGATGAGAAATAAGAAGGAGATGTTTTTAATACAATATTTCATCATCATCTTCATATTCTTAAGGCTCTTCATAGTTTTTTGGAGATTCTTTTATAGTTGCAATTTGTTCCATAGCCTCTTGAGTTTCCCATTTCTCTAACCTATCTATCCACCATTGAAAAGCCTTTCTTGCCATAGACAATCCTTCACTAATGGCATATTAATTCTCTTATTCAACATACTCCCACATGTCCATCAACAACCTAACTAAAACCCTTAACCAATCCACAAGACCACCAAGGGTTTCATCACAATGCTTATCTAGCACACTCATATGTTTTTCCAATTCTAGAAACTTTGGCATAACTACCCACACATTTTGAGAATGAGAGGTGTAGTAATCTTAGACAAAGTGACTGGGTTGTTTAACTTCTTCAAGCAAGGTTTTGAAATCTTTATATTTTGCCTCCCAACTAATGGTGTTTCTTGACTCATCATGACAAGGTTGAGAGGAATATGGATCATATGGCTGGTTAACAATAGCATACTCATTTGGAAAGGAACTAGGTTGACCATACAGCTGCGATGACTTGTAGCAGGGATGGTATTCTTGATAGGGTTGTTAATAAGGATAGTAATAATCATGAAAAGGTTGATAGGGAGGTGTATGGTAAGGATTATTCTCATAGCCATTCATATCAACTTTATAAATCACATGAAAAGATAAGAACTGACCAAAATTTTCATCAATAGCTACTTGGGTTGCTTACAACTATAAATTCATTTGGAGTCATGATTGGTGCTTGCTTGGATGCTTCTAAAATATGACAAGAGGTAAGACACACCAAAATATTCCCACTATTGTGACCTTATCCTATCGAGCATGCCAGAACTATTGTCATCAAACTGTGCACCCTAGAACATTATATGAAGGTCCTTAAATTTGATTCAACATTGAATCATCCCTCAAGTTTGTGGAAACTTGTAAGAGAGATGAGTCTCTAGGATTGAAAAGGGATACCTCCCTGGATATTACTTGATGTGTTTATGCCACTAAAACTACCTATTATGGGTGAAAAGGGATAGAAATATACATAAATCAAACCTAAACTATGAGGTGATACATCAAGAATTACTTCCATTCATACACTTAGAACCTGCATATTGAACTAAGATAACCAAACTAGCCTCACACCATCAATGGAGCTCCCTAGAATTACTTTTTCTCACAAAGGCAAATAATAACTCAACAAATGAAGGCAAGTGAAAGGAAAGTCAAAAATGCCTCTACCAAACTCATGCACACTTCAAGAGATTATTGTAGCAACATATACTTCAAGAAACCTATTAAGAGAGAAGTCACTTTGCAACAACACATTAAAGGATTGAATGAAAACAAGATGAACTCAATCTATATTTGACTTTCAAGATGGATCACTTCAATAATAGTGAAAATGAACTTAGAGTATAACTAGTTTGCTTCTCATTGGCTTAAATACAAATTAAGCTATAATTTTGGTAAGGCTTCACCATACCAAGAATCGTAGTCCTTTCAATAGCTAAAATGGATTATATTTATAGAACTTAGAGGAAGAGAGAGAAAGGAGAAGTTGAAGAGGCACAAGGACAAGTGTCAAAGGTAGAAATCAGTTACAAATGCATGTGGATAAGGTGTAAGAAGAGTCATGAAACTAAATTGCACTTGATCACATCACAAATTGGCCTCCTCTTCCAAGTGTGGCATAACAAATCTTCTCCATCACTCTCTTGTGAAACTACCTTCATCATGGGCTTCCTTTGATCATTACAAGGTAGATTGAGGACAATTTTTTCATCTGTGATAAGAAAAGGGAGTTACAAGGATAATTCCACCTATATTGGGAGTTTTATTCATCATGATATTCTCTTATACAAACTCTATCATCACCTTTCATCAAGATCACTCTTCCAATAGGCATTCTTGACACTTGGCACAAGAATATTTTCATCTTTCCTATATTATCCATACCATGGATGCTATGAAACCTATAGGGACACCTCATATGCTTAGATTCATCAAAAACATCATTAAAATCCACCAAATTTGAGTTATCATACCTTTCACTATGTCATTCTAGATGCCAGTTTAGACAGGCTAAAGTTAGAGACCTGTCCAAGGCACTTGTGAGTATTTCCAAGCTCTTAAAATGTCATGGATAGTTGGCTCAAGTCCCAAGCTACCCTCCCAAATGGTTGCCATCCTTTGATCCTCTTTAAGACCTACAAAACACAAGAAAATGTAAAATAAACCTACATTATATTCCATTTGTAAGGATTACATATAATATAATTCCATGTCTCTAATCCTCCTAAAGTTGGAAATAATTTATCTTTTATACTCATGGTCAAATTCATCTGTTTGAGTGCACTTTTAGCTTGATTTCCACCATCGGGTCAGGAATCAGGGTTTCCAAGGGTATTTTAGTGATCTAGACTCTTAACATTTATTCATAAATAATAGACATTAGATTCCTTTCTAAATAACATTGAGGGCTTCGTAGGAACCCTCCATAACTCCTATAAACATCTCCACATCCCATGTAAAGGCTCATGAAAGTTTTGTGCTCTTTCATGTTAGGGTGTGGAGCTAAAAGCTTCAACTATTGCAGACACAAGAAGAGGATGCTAAAGAACCAGAGGAACCGGCATCGGCAGTATAACCGACGTCGATCATAGACAGTGGAGAAGGAAACTGGCGACGACAGGACGTCGGCAGCACCAGGCAAGCAGGGACCGACGTCAGTCGCCTGTGTATTTCCAAAACTGTTGTTGACGAACAGTCAGTTAAGTGAAGCGAGTGTTTGCATGTCAAATGACTAATTATAGGCACAAGCTACGTGTCTAATTATTGTAGTTAGATTTCTATTTTTTTAACCATGGGATTCTATTTAAAGACCCATGAGGCATGTATTGTAATCATCAAGAAGGAAAGTAAAAGCATTGAAGCAAGCAAGGTCAAGGAGATCTACAGGTGTAAGGTCAAGGAGATTAGCTGAAGCATTCAAGGAGGGATAGCAACTCAGGTTATAGAGTTGGTTTGTGTTGAGCAAGAGAGAGAGGGAAGAAGGTCTTGAGGTGTGGCAAGCCTTTGAGGTGGAGGAAGAAGTGGCATCTTCCTTATTGTATTTTCTTCTAGTAATATTGAATACAAGAGTGTGTATTGTCTCTCAAATTCTTTGAGAGTCTCAAGTTTCTAGATACTTTATCATTCTGGTATAGTTCTGTGTTTAATTGCTTATAAGAAAGTAATCAATTATGCTTCTGTTGGATAAGGGGTCACCTAACAAGTTGGTATCAGAGCATATTGATTGTTGTAGGTTCTCCTGACAAGTGGTATCAGAGCTACGATTTGTAGGAAGCAGGTTATTGTTTTTGATTACAGGTCATTCACAGGGTTTTTTGATTGAGTGGGAGTTCAGCAATGGCAGAAGAAAGTAAGCTACGAATGGAGAAGTTTAATGGCAAGAATTATCAACACTGGAGGATGCAAATTGAGGACTATCTGTATCAGAAGGATTTGTACTTACCATTGGGTGGGGTTACATGCAAGCCCACAGATATGAAGGATGAAGAATGGAGTGTTCTTGATCAGAAGGCTCTCGGTTCCATAAGGTTGAGCCTTGCATCGTCTGTGATTTCTAGCTTATCACAGTGCAAGACAACAGAAGAGTTGATAAAGTCCTTGGTGAATTTATACGAAAATCCCTCGGCTTCTAATAAGGTATATCTTATGAAGCAACTATTTACTTTGCAAATACAGGAAGGTGGATCGTTACATACTCATCTCAGTGATTTCCATGGTTTGGTAAACCAACTAGCTTCAGTTAATATTATTTTTGATGATGAGGTAAAGGCTCTCTTGATTTTATGTTCTTTGCCTGAAAGTTGGGACAGTTTGGTTATGGCAGTAAGTAATTCTGCATTTGCTTCCAAAATCTTAAAATTTGATGATGTTGTGAGTGTGATCTTGAATGAAGAAATACGCAGGAGAAGCATAGGTGAATCATCAGGGAATGCTCTAAGTGTAGAAAGCAGGGGAAGGCAAAGGGAGAAGGTTGAGCAAGGGAAATCAAGGTCGGGAAGGAGATCTAAGTCCAAAGGTATTACATGCTAGTTTTGTGGAAAGAAAGGACATACAAAGAAGGAGTGTTGGTTGAGAGATAAAGAGAATCAACATGCAGGTACTGAAGAAGCAAAGGATGCAAATATTATGGTATAGGATGCTCTCATACTTTCTTTGGATAGTCAGGTAGGATCATGGATTTTAGATTCTGGTTCATCTTTTCATGCATCCCCAAATAGAGATTTGTTTCATGAGTATGAACAGGGAGACTTTGGAGTGCTCTATTTAGGGGATGGTACGCCTTGTCAGATAGTTGGCAAAGGGAAAGTGTAGCTGAGATTGCAGATTGACAAACCATGGGTGTTGAAAGAGGTCATGCATGTTCCAATACTGAAGCAGAGTTTGATTTCTGTAGGAAGGTTGGGAGATGAGGGATGCACAATAACCCTCACAGCGGACTCTTGGAAGGTTACCAAGGGAGCACTTGTTCTAGCAAGAGGTAAGAAAGTAGGTACTCTTTATCTATCTACTTGTATTACTGATTCTACTTCTGGTGTAGATTCGAAGATGTGGTCTAATAGGCTTGGTCACATGAATAAGAAGGGAATGGACGTTCTTGATTCAAAAGGTATGTGTTCAGATTCAGAATGCATAGATAGAGTTCATTGCAGGAAAAGGAAATTTGATGCTTTTGACAAGAACAAAGAAGCCTTGGTGTTTATGGAGGAGATGAAGGATAGAGATCAGTCACATGGGCTGAATAAATCTGAGCAGGGCAGCATAGATAGAGGTTTGATCCAAGAAGAGCTCACGGATGAAAATTTCATCACTTACAGGAACACACAGATGTCGATGTCGATCAAATGGGACCGACATCGGTCAGCCAGATACTGCCATCGGTCATGTGCAGACCATCAGGGTCGGTAGGTCGGGCAAGAGAAGTCTGACATTGGTCATAAGGACCGACATCGATAGGAGGGACGTCGGCGTCGGCTAGAAAAATGACGTCGGCAGTCAGGGTTAGTGCAGGGAACCGACATCAATTGGGAGCAACTGGGAGATGGCCGAGATCGATCACTGGAATGGATGTTGGGTGGATCAATAAGTCTCAAACACCCATGTGGAGGTCAGAAAAGTTTTGTGAACCTCATATTCGTTGTTCACCTTCTTTATATTGCTTACTGACAGTCAAGAACTAGGAAGATGGAAGAAGCAATGCGGTAGAATCCAAAAGCAGTGGGAGCTTGACATGGATGAGGAGTGTGAGTCCTTGGAGAAGAACCAAACAGGTATTTGTTGGTAGAGTTGTCAGCTGGAAGAAAGCACTGGTTAGAGGGATGGATTCCCGTTTTAGAGAAGAGAGTGGATGGACACATGAGATAGAAGGCTATGGCATATGGTCTTGGTTAGGCTGTAGAACAATGGAGGTTTGACCATTGTATTTTATCTTTATCAGGTTGGATAATATTAGCTACATTATCCTATTACTGTATTGTGTTACTTGTTGCAGGGTTTCATATATAGGGAGTTTTCTGAGCTAAGGGTAGAGTTGGTTCAGAAGTATGTCATGGAGAATTTGGGAGCAGCAAAATTCTTTTGACATAAGTGACAGGTTTAGCATCATAGGTTTCAGTGGTGGTTGGTCTTCAAGAGTAACTTTGAAGAGGGATACAGAGCCAAAGGAACAAAATAGATGGTGTACAGGTATAGGTATAGTAGCAGCTGTTTATCTCCAAGTGGGAGATTGTTAGGGTGTGGACCTAAAAGCTTCAACTATTTGCAGACACAAGAAGAGGATGCTGAAGAACCAGAGGAACCAACGTCGATAGTATAACCAACATTGGTCAAAGACAGTGTAGAAGGAAACCGGCGATGGTAGGACGTCAGCTGACGTCGGTAGCACCAGGCAAGCAGGGACCAACGTCGGTCGCCTGTGTATTTCCAGAACTGCTGTTGATGAATAGTCAGTTAAGTGAAGCGAGTGTTTGCATGTCAAATGACTAATTATAGTCACGAGCTACGTGTCTAATTATTGTAGTTATATTTCTATTTTTGTAACCATGGGATTCTATTTAAAGACCCATGAGGCATGTATTGTAATCATCAAGAAGGCAAGTAAAAGCATTGAAGCAAGCAAGGTCAAGGAGATCTACAGGTGTAAGGTCAAGGAGATCAGCTGAAGCATTCAAGGAGGGATAGCAACTCAGGTTATAGAGTTGGCTTGTGTTGAGCAAGAGAGAGAGGGAAGAAGGTCTTGAGGTGTGGCAAGCCTTTGAGGTGGAGGAAGAAGTGGCATCTTCCTTATTGTATTTTCTTCTAGTAATATTGAATACAAGAGTGTGCATTGTCTCTCAAATTCTTTGCTATCTCAAGTTTCTAGATACTTTATCATTATGGTATAATTTCGTGTTTAATTCCTTATAATAAAGTAATCAATTGTGCTTTCGTTGGATAAAGGGTCACCTAACAAGTTGGTATCAGAGCATATTGATTGTTGTAGGTTCTCCTGACATTTCAGTTGCCCTTTGAGCTCTATTTCTCACATTTGAGAGGTTTTTGCATGTTAATAAGCCAAACATGAGGTTAAAAAACCTCTATATAATCCCAAAGAACATTATCCAATAATTATAATGGTTCACCAAGAGATAGGAATGAAGAATGATCCTGTTTTGAAGTTAGGCCTAGACCTTGACAATAGGTCTACCTACAACTTTAGACTCCATCTGACCTTTCCATGGTTTATTTTTATCATTTATGGATTTAACATCTATAATATAACTTTTAAATCATGAATAAAATAATTTTAAATCATAGATTTGGCCAAAACACATATTGACCATCAATTTGACCTCTTGCTCTTGAGTCTACCTATGGGGTTTGACTGCAACCCTCCTTGTGTAGGGTGCCCTTTTTTCTATCCAACCTTATAGAAAGGTTTATTAGGTTCCTCCATTTTTCCCCCAACTTATATAACCTTTATTTTTCTTGTGTTTTCCTTTATATCATCAATTCATCACTTTTCCCCAAAACTACCATTCTTGTGCATGAAGGGATTGCCCCTGCTCTGAGACAAAATAATGAGTATTAGTACTATTTTTTCATAAAAATTGAGTATTTTATAAGCTAAATATGATCCTAATAATAAATTTGACCAATTTTTTTTTTTAAAATTACATGTTTAGGGGGTTAAACCATCCCAATTTCTTTCAAAAAGAGGTAAAAAACCTTGTTTCTGAATGCTCTTGTTTAAACCTCCTTATAAATGTTATTTATAAACTTATTTTATCAATCCAAGGTGTTCATACATGTTAATTACCTTCATTTCATGCTTATTTAACCTAGGGATCCACTCAAAACCTCTCTCCTAGGTGAAATACCCAAATTCATCTATTGGAACAAGGCTTCCCAACCCTGCCTATACAAACTAAGCCTATTTTTCTTATGAGAAAAGTGTCTTGGGTGGCTTGAGGATGTTTTATACATATTATTTCCTTAATTTTATCATGATTAATACACCTCACATTGTTTCAAACCCTCCTTTGATAGCTAAGGCACCAAACTCTCATAAGTTCCTCCCTTGTTTATGATCTTGTCTGACTGTGACAGTGGGTAAGGGATCTCCTTCTTTTGTTGCCTTTATTTGGAGGTTTTAATTTAAATTTAAAATTAATTTCATAACATATTTTTACTACCATAATTATTATAATTTTAAACATCTTTCAAACCTAGCCTTTTGGCTTGCTAGGCCTCCTAATTGCTCACTATCATGTTAAACTGAGATAGTCTTAATACCCTACCTATAGGTTGTTATGGGATAGGAATGGCATAAGATTATTATTTATGTATTATTTCAAAACTCCTTTAGATCCTTCAAGTTACTAGGTTTTCTTTTACAACCTATTTTATCGTTAAAAGTGTCTCAAGACTCTTACAAGGTCATTTACCTTATTCCATATTCTGCTCAATTATAGGAGACCAGTTTTCCATTCATTTTGGACCTATAATTACCTTCTAGGGAAAGATATACTTTATCATGGTCCTTTATGATGCTTTGTAGGTGGTTTTTCATTCACAAAATATCAACTTTCTTCACCTTAACTCCATGCTATACCTATTTCACCATCCTTACCCCTTCTGCTTATAGGTGACTATCACAGTCCTATGTATAGATAGAGAAGCATGCATTCGGGTTCAAGACATTAGATTTCTCCTTTTCTCATGGCCTTTGGAAATTTAAAGAATCATTTTAACTATTGGTAGCTTTCCAATCTGACAACATAGCCTAGGACATCAAGATGGGATGCAAATTAACTTTTTGATCACTATCTTGTAGACATCATTGCCCTGTTTTAGTGATTTTCTAGCCATATTTGAGTGTCTAAATGAGCACCTTCCATTATTAATTTCTACTTCAAATTTTGGGAAGTCTTTGTTTGGTCTAGGGATTATACCTCCACCCAATATTAGGATTAAAATCCCTTTATAGGTGTATTTTTATAAGCTTGCAAAAACCCCTTAGGCCTCTATTTGGTGTTTTTAGGGCAAAAGGATCTGAACACAGTCCACTCATCTTCTTGAAAATTTTAATGCTCTTTTGACTCCTATCCATCAAGTGTGAATCAATCAAAAATTCATCAAATGCATTCTAGACATCTCTAAGGCTTGAAACCATTATCAAGGCTATTGTCCAAGTATGATGATGTCATCAGGCTATGGTAGATGCAAATTTTGGATATAAGGCACTAAGAATGCAATTGGATGTTACCATGTTGAATGAAATGCCTTCTAAATCTAACCATTAAATTTCACAAGGATAATATATAATGAGCACATTTTAAGAGTAACTTCACAACCATTTCAATGGCACCTGTAAGTGAAAACACCTTTGTGAGAGTTGGCAGTCATGGAATGCATGGTTTTGAGAGTATTGTTTGGTCATTGTATGAGTTGGAAACTTGTTAAAACACTCTTAAATATATATTCATGGATCCAAAATCTTGAAACCACATCTCATTCCTACATAAATCCCCTCTGTGAAGACTGAGATAGCTATAATTGTAGAGAGAGCAATTTAGGAGCATTTACAAGCCTAAAAGAGGTTTTATTGGACACTTGAACTCTCAAAAGATAATAGGACCATGTGAATGTCTCTTAAATCATGGTTAAACTCTTGGAACACACAAAACCATAAAACAAAATCAAGAAAACTTCAAACGGTGACCCCCTCATGGATGCAAGTGCATAAAAGGCTGCCTGGGATCAAAATGATGGTTCATAAAGGAGAATTTACCAAATCTTAAGTTATTGTTATGGAATTAATTGAACTTAGATAACTATTCACCCTTAGAAGCACTCTTTCCAATTCCCCCTGTAGCTTCCATAATGAGTGCTTGATTTTGCCCTTCCTTGGCTTGCTAATGGAAAATGAAGGAAAAGGAGTTGTAGACTAACCTTTTTTCATTATTATTGAAAAAAATCTATTTAAATGGATGATGAGATATTAATCGTTACTACTCCCATGTTTTTCATTGATGATGGACTTGAGAAGTCTGTACAAGCACCTAAAAGCTCCTATTTTTGATGAAAAACTACCATTTCTTGACCATAATTGCTTATTTCATGACAAATAAATATTTTTTACATTATTATAACATTATAAATGTTGAAAATTACATGGGTGTCAAATTTTATTGCATAAAAATCCATACAAGTCATTAAATGGGCTAAAAATGACCAAAAGCCCCCCTTTTCCACATGAGACCAGACCTATGACTAATTCATGACATGTAATTATATTAAAACATATTAAATACCACATTAGGATATTTTTAATATAATTTTACCCTTTTATTACCTTAGACCAGGGTTGACTTACCTTTGACTCAAGTTGACTAGCCTAGTGTATAAGGGGTGGACCTCAACAAGGACTAGAGAGAGGATTAGTAAGACAATAGACCAACATAACACCATATAAGAAACATGTGAATCTTATAAACAAATTAAAATAGTATTGTTTGGCCCATTTTTGACTTGGGGTCAAATATAGTCAACAATACCTTCTCACAAGGTCTCTTCATGTTATGACTAGTGCCATGACTAGGCTTCTTAAGCACTTGAAACTTAACAACTGACCTTGAAATAATTCTAAAAATATATAGACTCATCTTTCATGATCACACAATGACAAAAAACCTCTCACAAGCTTGTGCTTACTTACTTCACCAAACTTTACTATGCACACCTTCTCACAGGGTCTAGACTATGTTTCTCAAGACACCTTTTACTCAAAAACTAGTACTCAAACATGCTTTAATGCTCACTTGACTTGAACCTTGACATCAACCAATAAAAGAATCATTAAGTTTCCTTCAAATTCTCTCTCAACATAGATACATTAAGTTATCTTCAAATTCACTCTTGTCACATGGCTTCCTTCTCACATTAAGCACACAAGCTCATACCTCAAAGACCACTCACCATGCATCTTGACATCAATGACATCAACCTTGACATCAATGACAACACTTCTCAACAAGTGTATGTATACTCTAAGTGTGATATTGTTTGATTTATGCTAAGCATGTTACATTTTCTTCTTTACCTACTCTATATTTTATGTGAATTTTGATGCCATGATTCTTATTATTCACATATACTATATATATTTAGCACGTGATTTATTTTTTTAAATGTTTGATATGTTTTCCTTGTTTACTTCAAGTGTTCGTTCTTTAATTTCTCTTTTTACTATGGGTGTGATATCTTTACCTTGCTTTCTCTATCTAATTATACATGTGATGTCATTTGCTTTATGTATGGTGTGTTTCCATTTTCTAGTCTCTATATATTCTAAATACGAATTAGCTTACTCCATGTTTAGTGTGTTTCCTGGTCTTCTTTATCTATTATTTGCTTCATTGCCATGATTCATATCATTCAAATATTCTCTTACTTCCCATGATTCATATAATTCAAATGTTTCCTTCTCTTTGCATATGTAATTCCCCCTTTTTTTCAATGCTTTCTTAATATTTATTGGTTTAATACTATTTTGATTGGCCTTTATGTTTACAATGTGAATTTGACGAAACATTATTTTCTTATGTCAGATACACAATTTTTCCTTCCTATTATAGTTTTCTCATTTCAATTACTTAGATGGATTTTCTTCCCTATGGAATTGGGTTATTGTGTGTTTGTTGGAAGACCAATTTGCTAACTTACCAATTATGGGAATTTTGTCATTTAATAGCACAATTGTGTGTAAGTAAGCAAGCATCATGAACAGATTTTAGCATGCTTGTTACATATATGAATTTATTAATGACTAGTTTTAGTATGGGACTTCATGTTTCATAAAATTTATTTGTGTTGGTGTATTAGTATGTGGTGTTTATGATTGAGCATTATAAGGTGGTTCCAACATCTCTTCTTTTAAATAAGATATTTAAATATAAATATATATTAAATTTAAGTGGAATTGAACCATTCATTTATTTTTAAAAATATCTTAAACTCGACATAAAAAAACAATAAAATTAATACCATTTATCATAATTATATATTAAATTTAATGATAAATTTCAATCATAATGAAAATTTCTTAATAAAAATTATTTATTTAAAAATTTCCATTCAAATAATATATTATTTTTAAAAGGAGATTTTTTTTTAATAATAATAATAATAATAATAATAATAATAATAATAATAATAATAATAATAATAATAATAATATCAAAACTTCCATCTCACCCGTCTATGGGCTTATGACCATTAATCATCTCATTACATTTTTATAATATTAAAATGCCTTCATTCTATCAAAATGTGGAAAGCCATGGAAAAAAGAAATTATCATTAAAAAGAAAAGGAAAGAGGGGGCATTTGATTGCCACGTGTCCCTTTGGGCTCCATGTTTTTAAATTAAAACAACTTTGGCACCACTATAGAGTACCCTAAAAGATAAACTTTTGGAGCTACGATGATTCACTTTATAAAAGGCGACGTGAACGAAGCTTTTTAGGTCACTATCAAAAGAGACACCAATTTGGTGTATGAAGACTTGTTTCAAAGACTCTTAAAAAAAAAACTTGTCTTTCCATTATATATATATATATATATATATATATATATATATATATATATATATATATTCTCAATAGAATACATAGGGGTTCACAATTAAACTTAAGTTAGAGTGTATGAAATGACAATAGGTTTCAATAATAGATTTTAATCAAATCTTTATCATGTATAATGTCATAAGTGGTGAGTATAGCTTGTGAATTTGAACAAAGGCTCAAAAAAAAAAGTATTATTATGAATTATTATATTTTTATTTTCATTGAAGAGAACCTTTAAAATATTGATTGCGTTAATACCATTTAACTAAAGATATATGATCATTGATAAATATGATGTTAGGATTAATATTATTTCTCCACATGGTATATAAAGTGTAGAGCCCTGAATATGGTCCATGAAATTATTTAGTGTAATTTTTATAATTAATTTAGTATATTTTTTTATGTTATATAATTTAGTTAAATTAAGTAATGCAGGGTTTTTTTTGTTGATTTTTATATTATTATTTTTGTGTTGTGTGTCTCTTATTTTATTTTATGAGTTCATTTTATTATTTATTTTAAACCCTTCTAATTACAGTGCTCTTGTATTCACTCTTTTTTTTTTTTAAAGGTCTTAATCATTAGAAGATTAAGTGTCTATAATATTTTATTTAAATTCAAATATCATCTATAAATAGATATTTGTTGCAATTATTTGGATACATGAATCTCATGAGCATGCATGTATATTATAAAATATATCAAGAAATGATTAGAGCATTCATTATTGTTGAAGCTCATATATCTTATGAAACATTTCTGGTGCATGACCTAGAAATTTGCATGTCATTGAAATAATTTGTATTTATATAAACTACTATTTTATATATAATTTCCTAGAGTGTTTTCCACTACTTAAGACCTAAACAAGTACCATGATACTTTTACTTTTCACCCAATTTACTAGAGGCCCCCAAAACTAACATTTTTTCCTTAAAGTTTCAAATAATATTGTAACCATTAAAAGGAAAATAAGAAAATTGATGTTACATGAAGGTGCACGAAAGTTGCTTATTTTAGAAGGGCGAACCTGGGCATCATGAAGATAAAATATACTAAGAAAAGATAAGTAATGAACCCTATATACATGCCTTCCGCTGGTTTTTGGAAAAGGCAATTAGGCATTATTATATGGTACATTCATTTGGTTCTATCTTTTATGATTTCCTTTATCACGTAGAGATTTTTTGTTATATCCCATGTGATTTCCTTTATCTTGCCTTTATGTATACTCATATTATTACTCTTTTTGTTATGTTAATGCCTATAATGTTTCTTCATTCTTGGTTATAGGCATTTTTATTTCCACATGTTTGTTTACAAAATAACATTTCTTGTTTCATGTTTGATATGCTTTCTTCCTTCACTCTTTTTGACTTCATTGCTTTCACTCTTTACTTATTTTTCCTTCTTTCCTTCTATATAATCTTTCTATGACATTTTTTGGTACATATTTGATATGTTTTCCTCGTTTGCTTTACATGTCTTCTCTATATTTTATTTTTACTCTAGATGTAATATTTTTAAATTGATTTCTTTATCTAACCTTTTGTATATTTTCCTATGCCTTATGCGTGGTGTGTTTACATTTGCTAGCCTTTGTATGCTAAAATTGTGATATTGCTTGCTCTATGATTAGTGTGTTTCCTTTATTTCTCTATGTACTATGTATTTTTTGTGTACTTTGGTACCATTATTCATATCTTTCACATATCCTCTATATAATATATGCATGGCATTGTTTTGTTCATGTTTCATATGTTTTACTAGTTTACTTGATGTGCCTTCTATGCTTTCTTTGTTTACTCTAGGTATAATATGTTTAACTTTCTTTATGTGTATAAATTTTTGTGTGTTATCACTTTCCTTATGTGTGGTGTGTTTTAATTTTATTGTCTTTATATAGACTAAGTGTGATATTGATTGCTCTATGATTAATATGTTTCCTTTCATTCTCTATTTAGTCTATGTTTGTTTTATGTTTTGGTGCCATGATTCATATCATTCACATATCCTATTATTTACAGTGATGAATAAGATTGAGTTGTTTACTTGTCCTTATTTGAAATTCTATGATTTATATCATACATCTAAAATTTAATTATTTCAAGATATACCTTGCACAATGTACTAGTTCATGACATTTCTTAACTCTAATCATATTACATCAAATTTATTTATCCTTAATTTTTACCCCCTAAAAAATGTACTCATAAATCTATGTGATATTTAGCATAAGTTTAAAGACAAAATTCTAAAGGTCCTTTTCATTAGACATAGTTGAAGGAGCTCATATAGAGGTGCCATCACATTTTTAGCAAAAGTATGTGCATCGATTTTAATTTTAATTTTATATATTTTAGTAACTTATTGACATGAATAATATTTATCTGTGTATATTCACTATTTTAGTATTCATAGGGATAGTTGCACAAATTTAGAGATGTTGGGGACTCATATATGGGTCACTATATTGTACCTCTAGGGGAATAAAGTATAAGTTTTTATCTTTTATTTCTATATTTCAACAGATTATGGATTGATCTAGTAATATAAGTACTTTTATTGCCACGTGTTTTTTTACATAATGACATTATTTGCTTTGTGTTTGATATTTTTTCCTTTTTTACTCTATATACAGCTTTATTACTTTCAATTTTACTTTATTTATGTTATTTCTTTGTTTTTGTATACTCTATGCATGACATTTCTTGCTCTATATTTGATATGTCTTCCTTATTTACTTAGATTTCTCTATTTAATTTGGGTGTGATATGTTTACCTTATTTTATATCTATAAGTTTGTGTGTGTTGTTGTTTATAGGTTATCATAGCATGTTTCCATTTTCTAGCCTATGTATACTCTAAGTGTGATATTGTTTGATTTATGCTAAGCATGTTTCATTTTATTCTTTGTCTACTCTATGCTTTATATGAATTTTGATGCCATGACTCCTATTATTCACATATACTCTATATATTCAACATGTGATATATTTTTTTCAACTTTTGATATGTTTTCCTTGTTTACTTCAAGTGTTCCTTCTTTAATTTCTCTTTTTACTATGGGTGTGATATGTTTTCTTTGTTTTCTCTATCTAATTCTACATGTGATGTCATTTGCGTTATGAGCGGTGTGTTTCCATTTTCTAGTTTCTATATATTCTAAATGTGATGTAGCTTGTTCCATGTTTAGTGTGTTTCCTGGTCTTCTTCATCTAATTTGTACTTCATTGCATTGATTCATATCATTCAAATATTCTCTTATTTCCCTTGATTCATATAATTCAGATGTTTCCTTATCTTTGCGTATGTAATTCTTCCTTTTTCTCAATGCCTTTTTAATAAATATTGGCTTAATACTAGTTTTCATTGGCTTTTATGTTTCCAATGTGAATTTGAGGAAACACTATTTTCTTATGTCAGATACACAAATTTTCCTTCTTATTATAGTTTTGTCATATGAATTTCGTAGATGGATTTTCTTCTATATGGAATTGGGTTATTGTGTGCTTGTTAGAAGACCAATTTGCTAAATTACCAACTTTGTGAATGTTATCACTTAATAACGTAATTGTGTATAAGTAAACAAGCATCATGAATAGAGTTTGAGTGTATCAACATGCATTTTATAGATATGAATTTATTAATGACCAGTTTTGGTGTCTCAATGTCTCATAAAATTTCTTTGTGCTAATATATGAACATGTGATGTCTATGATTGACCATCATAAGGTGGTTCCAAGCTCTCTTCTTTTGAAGAAAACATTTAAAAAAAATAAAATTATTTTAAACTTAAAATAAAATTGAATCAAATAATAAATTGATTCTCAAAAGAAAGTATATTTTAAAAAATATTATTAATAATAATTTCAAAACTTCCATCTCACACTTATATGGTCTTATGACCATTAATTATCTCATTACAATTTTATAATATTAAAATGACTTCTTTCTATCAAAATGTGGAGGGCCATGGGAAAATATATATATTATTAAAAATAAAAAGAAAATCAAAGACAGGGGGGCAGGGTCCTAGCATGATCAAGAAAAAGAAGCAGACGTAGCAGCCACAATCCTCTACAAAAATTTGTTAAAAATCTGGTTTAAGTTGAATGAATATTGTTATAGATGTTACTCTGTTAATTATTTCATTTGTTTAAGAAAAAAAATAGATCAAGGCTTTCAAATTGTTGGTAGATAGCTTATCCATGTTATAGCTATCCAATTTGAGGAATAGATCAGATCTGTACCTTCTATTTTGGGCATAAAAATTAAATTCCATAAAAACCTGTTGGAAGTTTCTATTCGAAGAAGAAAATAGATTTGGGTGGCTTTGTATTTTACATGTTATTTGAAATCAAATCGAATTATTTTTGAGTTTTGTTTATTTCATTAATATATTGAAAATATTTATTATATTACAAATTTAAGGTAGTTTTAATAATATTATGACAATTAATTTAATTATTAAATTTGTGTGATTTTTTATTTTATATGTTATTTATTTATAATATAAAATTAGATCAAACTATTTTTAAATTGTATTTGTTTCAACAATAGTTTTGAAATATGTTATATTGAAAATTTTATCCTATGAGAGAAAATGTAGATTTCATATTACTATGACAGATAATTATTAGATTTGGGCAAATTTTTATTTTACATGCTGCTCATTTATGATATAAAATTATATCAAACTATTTTTTGAGGTTTCCTTATTTTGGCAATCTAATTTCAAAACATATTATTATGTATATTTAGGGATAAAACATAGTTTTAATATCAATATGACAAGTAATTTTATTATCAAATTTAAATGATTTTTTATTTTACATGTTACTTGTTTATGATTTAAAAAAGTCAAATCAAACCATTAATGGAGTTTGTTCATTTGGAAATAACTTTAAAATACATATAATATTATGAATTTATTTTGTATAATTAAAGAAAAAACATAGTTTTAATATTATTATGACAATTAATTTTATTGTCAAACTTGGATGACTTATTAATTAATATGATGTTCATTTATGAAACAAAATTGAATTAAACCATTTATGAATTTTGTTCCTTTCAATAATAGCTTTAAAACACATAATAATATGATTTTTTTTTTTTTTTAATAAATAATTTAAATTTTGATATATTTATTAATAGGTTATTTTTTTTATTTAAAAAAAAAAATCCATACATGAGCACCTCTCTATTCTATAAACATAAAATTGAAGGATAAAAAGTGACTTTAAATATGATTTTCTTAAAATTTCAGAAATCTAAATTTTTGTAGATAATTTGAGATATTTACATTTCAAATTTGAAGATGATATAAGAACATAAAATGTAGCATTTTGAGTCTACTTTCTTGAACACTATTTTTTTTTTAAATGGTTAATTATAACTAGGTCAAATATCTAAAATTTGAAGAGGAACTCCTATTTTTTTAAGAAAATAGAGTAAATAGACGGTCATGCAACGCACCATTTGTTGAGCACTATTTAATATTCTTTGAAACCCTTTGAAAAAAAGTTATATAAGATATTTTAGTTTGTGACCTATATTTTTTCATATTTTTAATGAAAGATTATTTTTTATGATTTTTTCAAGTAAATAGATTCAAAAAACTGGGAAAAACATGGATAATTGTTTGTGCGGCACGCCAAACTACCTCAAAAAAATGAAAAACAATTTTTTTCATGTGTGTAGAATTAAGCCTAGTTTATGACCATATAATTTTTTTTGCACTTGGATCAATGAAAAAGTAATTATATGAACATGTACAGGCATGTATATTTGTAGCATGTAGTGGCATAAAAAGGGTATAGGTAGAAATCAACATAGTTTAAAACATTTAATTAGTCAAAAATTTATAAAAATCATATTTTTGGGAAGAGAAGAGCTTGCTCATCACAATGGTATTAAGTTTTTGTAATTTCACCGTTGAAATTCATAGTGTATTTGGTGATCGAAGCTAAATTTTATTATTTTTTATTAAAACTCTCAAACTCGATTGTAGATTAATAGGTCTAAGCCTTTGGTTCCAGAATCCAAGCCATTCCTGAGCCAAAAAGTATGATTTTTAAATTCAAATTCAAATAGTGTGATCACTTTAATAACATGATCACATTAATAACGCAATCACGATATTAATGTGATTGCATTATTAATGTGATCACATTATTAACACGATCACATTAGTTAATAACATGATTACATGACTAATGCGATCACGTTATTTATTCATAACACCCAAAAACCTAAATTTGCTCTTTATCTCAAATTTTATATATGATCTTCTATGTTCTTAAGCTCTCTAATAGTGGTGTTATTACATGTGATATGAGAAAGGTCCCTAACCTTGGATAGTGAATTAAGGTGTCATGGTATCACATTAGACTTAAAAAAATATGGGCATTTTAATATGTTGACTTGACTACTTATAATTACTTGGTTTTAATGTGTAACTCATTATACATTTTATGATATAATTTATTTTATCTTGAGTTGTCATGAAATGCATTTTTTAAACTTATTTCCAAAACTCAACCTTTGGAGTACCAATGCAGATGTGCATCTAAAGTAAATTGGGGCTATTTCAAGCCCCTTCAACCTAATTGCATGAATGTAAAATATGATGTGCAGTTTGATCAACTCCAATTTCATTAGCTCAATTGAAGCAAAGAAACATTATTTATTTATATACAAGTTTTACATGTATAGAATATGGTTTTGAGTTCAATAAACTTGAAGTCATTAGCTAATGAATGCAAATGTTGATTAGTTCAATTATGGAGGTAATTAGGGTCAAAATGAGTAACATGAACATATTATTATTTGTATATTCAATGTGATTTGGAGTGAAATTAACCCTAATGTCATGTCATATATAATTAACCAAAGAGTTTATTCATTTAATTGAGGAGGCATTTGAGGTCAATTTGAACCCTTTTAAGAGCAAGATATGATTTGGGACAAAATTAAATTTGATTCTATCATGAATTTATCCAATTAGTCAAATTGTACAATTAGGGGCATGATTTGGGAAAAATTGAGCCCCTAAACAAAATTTATGGCTCAATCGATTGTATAACATGTATGGCTTAATTTTCCATACTTTTATCAAAAATGCAAACATGAAGGTAATTTTTACAAATAGGTAAACAAACAACTCAAATTTTCTTTAATTACCTTAGTGATTGGACCCTATATCTGATATCTTAAACCCTAAACCATGTACCATTTAACTTAAACCCTAAACCCTATACCATTTACCTTAAACCCTAAGTCATAAGCCCTAAAATCCAAACCCTTTAAATTATAGACCTTAAATCAATAAATTTAGCCCCAACTAACATCCTTTATATATAGTAAGAATTAGGTTCATAGGAATGAACTTGGTCAAAATCGCATCACTCATTACCATAATTAATTTAGTTGGCTCAATCTGTTATGATGTGGGGGTTAATTGAGCTCAAAATCACATTTTTTACTGACATATATAGGTTTAAGGAGCTCGAATTTGCCCCAGTCGCCATCATAATTGTACCTTATATACCCTAAAACCTATAACCTAATCCCTAATCCTTAAATTTCTTAGTCTCTATATTCTAAATCATAATATAAACTCTTTAAAGCTTTAACCAATCATTTTAGCCCAAATTAACATCATTTAGACTAATAATTAAGTTCATAGGGATCAGTTTGGCCTAAAGCACATGGCTAATTATCGCATTTAACTAATTCACTCAATATTCATGATGACAAGGGTTATAATGATAACCTAAAAACACATTTTTTAGTCACAAATGGGTCCAAGTGATTCAAATTATCATCAATTATCTTTGTGATTGACCCTATGTACCCTAAACCATATATACATTAAAATCTAAGCCATAAGCCATAAACCCTAAACACTATACCTTAAATTGTAAACCATAAACTTTCCCTATTTACCAATCGATTTAGTCCCAATTAACATCCATTATAGTAATAATTAGGTTCACATGGCATAGAGTGATTAGACATTATATACACCCTTAAAACTAAACCATATGCCCTAATCCCTAAAACATAAATTGTAATCCCTACGCCCTAATGCCCACTACATGCCATAAATATACATGCCTTATGATATAACTAATTTTATCATGAGATGACATAAAATGTATTTTCTTAACCTATGGTCAAAACTTAGCCTTTGGAGTACCAATCTACTTGTGCATCTGAAGTAAATGGTAGATATTTTGATCCCCTTCAACCTAATTGCATAAATATAAAATGTGATTTGGGGTTTGATTCACTCCAATTTCATTAGCTCGATTGAAGCAAAGAAACATTATTTACTTAAATGCAAGTTCTACATGTATAGAAGGTGGTTTTGAACTCAATAAACTTGAAGTCATTAGCTAATGAATGTAAATGTCAATAAGTAAATTTATGGAGGTAATTAGGGTTAAAATGAGCCACATGAACCTAATTTAAATGTTATATGATGTGATTTAGAGTGAAATTAACCCTAATGTCATGTCATATATAATTAACCAAAGAGTTGATTCATTTAATTGAGGAGGCATTTGAGGCCAATTTAAACCCCTTCAAGAGCAAGATATGATTTAGGGCAAAACTAAAAGTTTGATTCTATCACAAATTGATCCAATTATTAAATTTGTGAAATTAGGGGCATGATTTGGGAAAAATTGAGCCCCTAAACCAATTTTATGGCTCAATCAATTGTATAATTTATGTAACATGTATGGCTTAACTGACCCTAATTTTATCAAAAATGCATACTTGAAGTAATTATCATAAATAGGTGAACAAACATCTCAAATGTTTTTCAACTACCTTAGTGATTGGACCCTATATCTGATATCTTAAACCCTAAACCTTGTACCATTTAACTTTGACCCTAAACCCTATATCATTTACCTTAAACCCTAAGCCATAAGACCTAAACTCTAAACCCTTTAAATTGTAGACTGTAAACTCTAAACCAATAAATTTAACCCTAATTAATATCCTTTATATATAATAATAATTAGGTTCATAAGTATGAACTTGGTCAAAATTGCATCACTCATTAAACCACAATTGACTTAATTGGCTCAATCTGTGATGATGTGGGGGTTAATTGAACCCAAAATCACATTCTTTATTCATAAATATAGGTTCAAGGAACTCAAATTTACCCCTATTATCTGCATGATTGTACCTTATATACCCTAAAACATGCACCCTAAGCCCTGATCCTTAAAGTTATTAATCCCTATTAGGACCAACATACCACCATTTTAAAAAAAATTGGGACCCTAGAGAAACCCTAAAGTTTGGGCATGAAAATTTAGCATGGTAGGATCATTTATAAAATTTAAAGATCATCCACCCTGTTAAAGGTAGGATTGGTTTTATTTTGGATTTAATTTGGACAAACATCAATAATAAATGGTCTTTATTGCTCTATTTCAAGTTCCATGGCATTGTCCCTAAGAATTTCATGTTTCAAAACCCTATCCAAAGCCCTCAATTTAAATTTGAATATCAGTGGGAAACAAAATTGGTGGGAACCTTTTAAAAGTTCATTTTGGGACCTAAGCATAGATTCGTGTTCTATGTTCAATCATTTTTTTAACATAACTAAAACTTAATCTAAAGTCCTTCGTCCCATTTATTACTTTTCCCCCTTTAAAAAGTTTCTTTATATGCCTAACCTTCATTCTATAGGGTCCTTTCAATGTTTCCTAATATAGCCTAAGATTTTAACCCTAAGGCCCTGACATATTTGTTAAATACTAACAAGACCTTAGTATTAATGTCTTAGCCTAAGTTACATTTTCCCAAGTCCACTTTCATGTTAACTCGGCCCCTCGAACCCTTGTTTACAACTTAGTCTAAGGTTTTAATCCTAAGGCCCCAATGTATTTATTAACATGAGAGAGACCTTAGTCTTAACAGCTTAAGCCTAAGCCTTTTATATCTCTATAGTCCTAAATTAACATCCTTGCATCTTGTAGGATCTAATGGCCTATGCTTTATTGTAGCATTTGATCCAATAAAATGAAGAAATCTCGATCTTTGACTTCAACAACATGCATCTTTGATGATCTGATAGTTTGTGCTTCCTCATGACCTTTTGATATAATGGCATGAGGAAATCTTGATAGAATCCCACTCAAAAAAACAATCAATCATGAGCAAGCTCTTAGATCATGATTAAAGGCTAACGCTTGATCACAAATTTTGATCTGACAGAGCAAATTGTGTCTAAGATCTTGGGAAGCCCTGTAGAGGTGACAAATTTGATGAGATTAAAATCAACGCTTACACAACCATGATTTTATGTCTGTGAGGATGTATTTGACATCTATATGACTGTCAACTTTAAGCCCATAAAATTAAAATATTCATAAGCTTAAAATTGACATTCGTGAAACCATCATTTGACATCCACAAGGATGTATTTGATGTCTGTGAGACTATCAAATTTAAGCTAATAAACTATTATGTTGAAGGTTAAAATAGACTCCAAAATATTGTTAGAAGGATCAAAAATAATTTATAGGCTAAGAATCAATGATTCACACTTTGTCATTGGATTCTGATCCAACAACATGAAGGTTCCTAAATACTTTTTAATGAGGCACTGAGATCCCACAAGCTTGATGCATGGTGAAAGTGCATTCAAAGTAGCACTGGTTTGATGATCTGATAGTTTGTGCTTTGCTGTTGAGAGATGATCTAATGACATGAAGGCACTCATGACTTTTCAAGACCCAAGAGGTTGATGTATGACCAAATTTCATTCAAACAAAGCACTGACATAGGATTTGGATAATGGAGAGGCATGTAAAGATGCCAAGTGTGACAACTACAAGGCTTCAAATAGAAAAAGCCAATCACAGACAAGGGCCTAGATTATAATCAATAGCTCAAGCTAATCTTAGATTTTGATACAACAAATCAAAATGAAAGAGGAATTTTTAAATGCCAATGGCTAGTTCTTAAAAGGCATTTATGAAAAATACCATGAAAGGTCAAGATTGATGACACATAAGCACCATGCAAGAAAAAAAGGATAAAATACAAGATCTTGTGCACTCAAGAATACAAAGGTATAAAGGCAAAGGTCTAACTCAGATCCAAGGCTTGTATAATCCAAAGCCTAGATATATTTTGACATTAAAGATCTAAAACCCTAAACCATACATAAAATTAACCCAAATAGACTTAATTGGTTACAATTTGATCCAAAGAAAACTTAATTGTGTTTTTGAGCACAAGAGAGCTTCCACGAAAACCATTTACCACTAATATAAACAATTTGTAGGAACATAGACAATGACATCTTGTAGATAATAGTTGAAAGAAGAGATCGAGCTCTACTTATCAATGAGTAATGAAGGTCAGATCTTTAGAGACATCAAATTAGACCTTAAAGCCCTAAATATCCTAGGCATTAAAAACTGGTCCAAACTCTTCTTCATGATTGAGGAATTGAAACTCATCACAAAAGAATAGCAAAGAATTACCATAGTAAGCTAGAGACATTATGACCTAGTCATTGTTTAGATGGTTGGACTCCACTACACTATAGCAAAGCCTAAGGTACTAAACTATATAGACATCCTTGCTCCCATCTTTATTGAATGCAGAAATGATAATGAATGGATGATTCAGGAGGGAAACTCTAAGGAAATAACATATATTTCTCCTGTTGCATTTGAGAAATGTTATAAGCTCCCTCTTCTCCATGTGGATTTATCCAAAATTAAAGAGTGGACCTCAAAACATGACCTACACTCTATCCTTAGACCTTAGTTGCACCAAGGCCCTCATATCTTCAAGGAATTTGAGCATAAAATCCTAATAATCCAATTCAAGGAGGGAATTAGGGTTATAATGACCCTATTGATCTGAGCCTTTGGATCCCCCTCAACCACCTATGTGAATAAAATTTGGCTCCCTTATGTACATTTCATGGTGTAACAAAATCTCACCCCTTTAATCAGAGATTTGATCAGTATCTTCTTGGCCAAGCAGTTCACTACCATAAAAATAAAGACCTCCAAGTAGTTTTATATGATGTCATATTTGCTAGATGCCCTGCTTGCCTTAATTAATTTCCTAGGTATTAGGAATTGGTCCCCAGATGGCAAAACCACCATTTCACACCACTATTCTAAATTACATATCTTCAAGTATAGAAACCACATGTAGTTCATTTATGACTACATTTATCTAGCCATAGTTGAGGCCATCATAGGATTTTTTATGCCTAGGGTTCACACCCTAATCAAGAAGTACATGGAGATGATAGGTGACATCTGGTACGACCTTGACTATATGGTCATCAGAATTGAGGGGATCATGTCCCAGCCTTGTAAGTTGCTAGTATATGTTTTTATCAAATTGAATGAGCAATAAATTACTTCTTAGTTCCTAAATGGCATTGATGACACTTGTAAAGAAAAGAAGAAATGACTTCTCCACCTATTCCCTCTGATCATTGGAAAGACCATATTTCATGATTGGAAATAGGTTAAAAAATGGCTAGACATAGGGATTCATTTGGTTTTCAATTTGATGAACTCAAGATGTCAGACCTTAAGGGTATAATGGCCAGCCATTTGAAGAACAAGAAGCTCCCAAAGCCTAAATATGTACATCAACTTGGTGTTCATGACACCATATATATTAAGGCTAAGAATTATGAATAAGTATTGATCATGATCTAAGGATACAACATCAAGCTCGAACATAGGTTAACCAAGGATGACAATCCCTTAGGAGAGACATGGAAAATGCATCTTTTTTAGTATCACTTGCTTCCTAGACCATCTGGGATGGCCTAAGAATTACCCCAAGTAGAACAACCACCATCATAGCCTCAGAAGCAAATTATGCAAGAACATAATGAATAAGGCAAGGGAAAAGAGAAATTAGGAGAAGTAAGATTGGAGGAGAGACCTGGGTAGGGGCCCTCAACTTCAACACTACCCCAAATGCCACCTTACCCAATTCAATACATAGACATGATTGCCTTGGAACTAGAAGAGACACTTGAAGGTTCTCTAAGGCATCTCATAAAGACATATGATATAGATAGAGAAGGGAGCAACTTGAAGAGGCCTAGGTATAAGAGGGAGAGCCTAGATATGATAAAGGAAAAGAACTTGTCCCTATACCATCCCAAAAGAAGAGGAAAGTAGAACTAACATTGGTCCCCATTGGACCAAAGAAGAAACCAAGATTGGATTTCACTCACCCCACCAATGAAATCAATCTCTTCAGTGATGAATTCCCAATTTATGGACTAGACATTCCTGACTGGTTCATTTATGTGAAATTAAAAAAGATCCCCTCTCTTTCCCATTCATGGGCCATAACAAGAGTGTTGATGTTGAAATACAAGATGACATAAAGTCATGGATAAGGGCTATGGTGAAAGAGAAAGAATAATTATGGTCACCTAAGGACTAAAAAGTGAAAATATGGATGCCTCAAGAGCATCTAGTAGCTCATGTGTGGAGGTCCTAGAACCTCTCAAGTTTAATAAGCCAATCACTACCATCTAATTCAACCCTAAAATAGCTAGATGGAAAGGATTACAACAAGGATAGTTGTGGTTAGAATAGATGAATTCACTTTTCAAAAGGTGGAGCCCTTTGTGGGATTAACCCTTGTGGGAGGCTGGTAGCTTGGTGAGGTATCCATTCATAAAGAGGAAGTGAAAATCCTTATTGAGGCCCAATCAACATAGGCCAAAGCTAGAATCTAGGGAATGAAGTAGAGGATCTTAAACTTGGAAAGAGAAAAGGAAAACTTACAGACACAAGAAATTCTATTAGTACTTGAGGTAATGACCAAAATTCTTGATGAGTCATTTTATGACATGTTTGAGGCACTCAAAATAATGAAACTAAGGTAGAGTGCATTGGAGTGGTAGTGTGCATTGGCCAAGAGCCTGGTCACCCAATGGCAAGCCTTGAAGGATAAAATATCCCAACTTCTCAACATTCAAGCAAGGAAATAGATCCCAAGCTTCAAAATAATTAGTTTGGGACACTTGAGCACAATTATGGGAGTCATGGTTGATAAGGTTCAAAGTTTGATTGCTTGGTGCAATGATGTGGAAAAACTCTTAGAAGATGATAAGGAGCTAATTTCAAGAATTGAGAAACTTATTGGGACCATGCTCATAGATCTTACATAACCTACTATCCTTGGAATCATAAGTGATGAATAATTTAAACATAGGGCTACTTTGGTAACCCACAAAATCAAAATAAAAAGCTAAGGCAAATCTAGGGCTAATAATAGTAAGATCTTAGACATGATATTCAATGTAAGAGAAAGGATAAATGAAGCTAAGAGGAAAAAAAGAAGCCGTGGACAAGAATGATAGGGAACTTGATGAGTTGGTAGATCAAGAGGAGTGTATCATGAAGCCTATTGTGGATCTATAGCTAGTTTATGAGCAACATGCTAAAGCCATGAGCATCCTCCAGCAATGATAATTAGAGGCCCCGCCATCAAATTAAGGAGTATTCTATTTTGTAGAATTTTGTAACTTTTTAAATAAAATATTCCATTGCAAAGGCATATGCTAGTTTGTTAGAATATTTGCCTCTAGGTCAATATGATTGGGAAAACAATGTGTATTTTAGAACTTATAAGGAAAACTATCCTTATCTTTGTATAATTATATTTTGTAACTAATCGGTATACTGCCTGATCTTTCTATAAAGGCATGTATTACCATTTTTAAAGGGAGAGATATTTTTGAGAAATGTTTGTACAATTGAAGCAATTAATATAATCAAGGAATTCTACAAGGATTGTCCATATTTGATATGTCAATTTCTAATATAGCTTTTCTCTCAATTGCTAGTAGATGTCTTGAATTTGAATGGTGTATTTGAATTTTGAGTTGCATTTTCTAATCATAGGGTTTCTAATTTGTGCATACGCTATATTAGTTGAAGTATCATAGGTTTTTATTCACTTCATTTTTGCTTTGTATTTAGATGTGCTAATGCTATTTGATTATAGTACTACATCCTTAAAGTAGACCTAGTTCTTACTTGTGATTCTTTACATAATCCTTTGAAGTTTGTCTAGTATATAGTGGGATTTGAGATTAGGATATGTTGCATTATATATTGGTTGAATGCATACTCAGTTGTGATTGATGCTTTGTTGTAATGTTTGGGACTAAAATCGATAATCACTCATTTCTTTTCTGCCTTACCCTTTTCTTTGCTACTTTTTATACACCAGATCACTCTAGTTTTGGTTTCATTACAAATATCCATTTATATTAATTTGTAGCTTAATCATGGAGCATAATTCACTAAGTATTAACATAGATTCTCTAAAATTAACAAAGAATATACCAAGGTGGCTTCCAACCACCAAATCATATAAATATTACTGTTTATCTTGCTATGTTATTATTTCACCACATGCAACTAGATTGCTAAAACCTAAAACTCATGCTATAAATTTTATAAATTTTAAAATGAAAAGTGTTTTTTAAACACTAATAGCACATTTGGTTCATTTATAAGCATCAATAAGAAAAGCTCTCGTTGGTGCTAGAAGGAAGACCTATTTTTTTTGAAAGTTTAGGTACAAACTTCTCGTTTCAAAGGTATAATAGGGAAACTAATAGATTTTAGAATGATAGTTTTCATAATAATAGAAATAATGAGCCATTATATGAAAAAAATACTATGGACATTAACCTCACTGATATTGTATTACCTAATTATTGTAGGGTACATTCCACAACCAAGCATGGGGAAACTGACTGTATTGAGTTTTGTGAAGCCTTTAAGGCTTTCGAAGAAGATTTGGATACATTTTAAGTGGTCCCTAACAAACAAAATGGTGCAGGTACCTCTAGATCTAAATCATTTGATCAAGCCTTCATAGTGGACCTAATGACATCCCTGAAGAGATCCAAACTTTTCAATAGTTCTTGAAGAAGACCTACCCCTTGAGGAATAGAGAGGAGAGGCAGCTCTTAACTACCTCAATTCCTCCAAAAAATTTTGGAACTCCTCCAGACACTTCTTCAAGTAACAATCCTAAGCCACCAAAAGGGAGTACTTCTAAACCTAGCATTAAAATTCCTAGTTCTTCTAAAATTGGATTTAACATAGTTGAGGACATGAATAAGATAAAGGATAATATTACATTGCATGAACTTATGTAAATTATATATCAAAGGGAATCCTACTGGAAAATTTTCCGAAAGGATCCAATAATCCACCCAAGGCTGATCATTCTAATGCGACTATCCATAAAGCCAAGGCTGAATCTCCTCCTTTCTTGCTCACTATCAAGATGTTTGGTAAGAATTTACATAATTTCTTATTAGATTCAAGATCATATAAAAATATCATGCTTGTACATATATGCAAAAAACTTTCCCTAACTCTCATTAAGTCTGATAGGTTTTTCACCCAATTAGACAAATCTAGAGTTAAGGTAATTGGGGAGCTCCTAAATGTTCACATGCAACTAGCTTCTGAGCCTAGGGTACAACAATTCATTGATATTAAAGTTGTTGATATACCTAATTTTTATGGAATCTTATTAATTAGGGAATGGACCAAGGCTTTGTATGGTTACATGTCTAAAAATTGCTCAGATTTGTGGCTACCTTGGAAGTGAGTTCCTAATCAAATTAGGGTTGAGAGAGAACCAAAGATGAAACACATGATAACTAAGTACAATATTTTGAATGAGAGGGTCAACATAATATACTCAGACTTAGGGATTTTTACCCTAGAGACTGATAAGGTATGTGATCCCAAGAGTTATCATGTTATAAATGTTGGGAAAGCCGATACAAACATTGAAAACAAAAAAACCAAAGAGATCTTTACCCAATATAAAGATGGCATAGCTTGGTCCTATGATGACTTAAATATATTTGATCCAAGGGTCATTATCCATACTATACCCCTTAAGGAGAGTTACAAACCATTCATGCAAAAATAGAGGCCTATAAACCCTATCCTAGAACCCAAGATCTTCAAAGAGGTTAAAAGATTATCAGATGCTAGGATAGTCTTCACCATTAGGCATTCCACTTGGGTGGCTAATTTGGTGCTATTCAAGAATTAGAATGGTGAGATTAGACTTTGTATTGACTTTAAGAACTTAAACAAAGCATCATAAAAAGATAACTATCCCCTTTCTTCCCTAAACCAAGCGATTAAATTTGTTTCAGGTTCAACTATGATGTCTTTTCTTGATGGCTTTTCAGGTTACAACAAGTGTTGGTTGATAGAAAGGACATGATGAAGATAGATTTCACCACAATGTGGGGAACTTTTGCTTACAAGAGGATGCCCTTCAAGCTAATCAATACAAGAGTTAACTTCCAAATATCTATGGATCATGCCTTCCAACACCTAATAGGTAAATTCATTATTATTTATAAGGATGATCTAACAACTTTTTCCAAAAATAGGGAAGATCTCTTCATGAATTTTTAACAAGTTTTTGAAATATATAGAAGGTATGGCATTTCCTTAAACCCTAATAAAAACATCTTTTATGTGACTGAAGGAAAATTATTGGGTCATGTTATAACCAAATATGGGATCTCTATAGATCCTTAAAGAGTGGAGGCCATATTTAGAATAGAACCTCCAAACAATAAGAAAGAGCTAAATTCATTCTTTGGTAAAATAAATTGTGTGAGAAAGTCTATTTTTGGCTTTGCAAAGATTGTCAAGCCACTAAATGACATGCTAAAGAAGGATGCTTAGGTCACATGGAATGAAGAATCCAAAAAAACATTCAATGATATCAAGGAAGCCATTATCCAAGCTCTAGTCCTTACAAATCTTGATTTCTTAAGGGACTTCTACCTATATTCCTTTGCATCTGACCACACTATGGCTACAATATTGACTCAAAAAATTGAAGGGTGTGACCACCCAATAGCTTTCATGAGCACTAATTTTAATAATACTAAGTTAAATTATTCATTAATTGATAAGAAGGCATATGCATTAGTTAAGGTAGTTAAGAAATTCAAGAATTACATCCTTAGAAATAAGGTGCATGCTATCTTAACTAACCCTGCCACCAAACTTATGTTAAGTCAAAATTAATTGGGAGAGCGTAGAGGTAAATGGATGTCATTTTTATAGGAATATGACTTGGAAATCAAAATATAAAAATTGGTAAGGTGCCAAGGTTTGATCTAGATGATTGATAATACTAACCCTAGGCTAAGTATTATGCAAGTGGATCAACAGAACTTTCAAGCTAATGAGTGGTATGATTTAATCATATATTTTCTATTTAATGGTGTTTATCCTATAGGTCTATTCAAGGAGCAAAAAAGGGCCCTAAGGTTGAAGGAAACCCACTAATTAATCAAGGATGGGGTCTTGTATAGGAAATTTTTTGAAGGGGTTTATTTAAGATGTGTCTCACATGAAGAAGCCACCCAAATCATGAGCACCTTTCATGAAAAGTTGGGTAGTGGACATCCATCTGGGAGGACCACAACCCATAAAATTCTTAGAGATAGATATTATTAGCCAACTATTTTTAATTATTCTCACAAACATGTGAGGGCATGCCACTCATTTAATATTTTTAGCACCAAGGAGCCAAAGGTAGCACTGCCACTACAACCAGTCATGATTGACAAACCCTTTGCTCAATGGGGGTTAGACTTTGTTGGGGTAATCAAACCCAATTCTTATGAAGGTCATAAGTATGTCCTTACCACCATAGACTATTGTACAATGTGGATTGAAGATGTAGCCATTAAATAATGTGGGACTGAGGAGGTGATCAACTTCCTTGAGGAAAACATATGTACTAGGTTTGGAACTCTAGTCTCTCTAGTATGTGATAATGGGTCTACATTCATATCTATAGAGATGACTGAATGGGATTATGATAATGGCATCACTCTCAAGTTTTCATCCAACTATTTTTTCCCTAGGGAATGGAGTCTCTGAATCTACAAATAAGAACCTAATAAAGGTAATCAATAAGTCTAATATAGACAAACCTAGGACTTTCCATAAGCTCCTTACACTTTGGGATGATAGGATAAGAATCAAGAAAGCCTTATGATCCTCACCATTTCTATTGGTGTGTGGATAAGAACCTATTTTACCTATCACTCTGAAGTTACCCACATACATATTTATTCAAAAATACATTGAAGAGAGCCAAAAAATTGCCAATTCTAGATTGTTGGACATAATTTAGATGGAAGATGCCACGGTGAAAGCCTTTGCTGATTTTAGGAGGCATGAAACCACAATCAAGAGATGGTTTGATAAAAGGTCCAAGATCAAGGTGTTCAAATAGAGAGACCTGGTTCTATTGTGGTACAAAGCATCTGATCCTAAGGGTAAACATGGTACATTTACACCTTTATGTATTGGCCCATACTAGATTACAGAAATGTTGGGGAACAACACCTTCAATCTCAAAGATCTATAAGGAGCAGAGTTTGCATTGCCCACTAATAGGCAATACCTCAAGCAGTACTCTATTTCTCCTCTGAAGGTCTTCATGGAGTACACTGTAAGATGGTTAGATTTAGAGTAAGTAGGCTAGCTAGTTTCCTTTTAGTTATTTCCATTCTACACCTTGTTTGTGCATAAGCATGTACATATTTATTTTGTTTTCCCTTGGTATCTTTTTTTCCTACTTTTTATTGTGTTTTTGTTTCCTATTAATTTATTCTTTATTTCCAATAAACCCTATTGAAAATACTGAGCTTAAAGTTATGAATTTTTCTTTAAAGTTCCCAAATTTTAGAAATGTAGGTATGAATCCCATGTGTATGATGATCATGGCCATGAAATGTCAAGTAAAATGGTATAATTTGTAAAAATTGGTAAAGACCAATAGAATAAGTCACCTATTTCATGTGAACTTAAGC
The DNA here is from genome assembly GCA_037957365.1 of Torreya grandis. Taxonomy (NCBI): domain Eukaryota; kingdom Viridiplantae; phylum Streptophyta; class Pinopsida; order Cupressales; family Taxaceae; genus Torreya; species Torreya grandis. Next base: position 362,483 of record JARHVA010003432.1, read on the forward strand.
ACTGTTTTGGCCTCAAATTGGTTTTAAAAATACTTGAACTTGTAGGGTGAGAATTCAAACTATCATGGTATAGCCATACTAACACTTAATTAACATCCTTGCCTGGGATATAGGTTGGAGCCATAGATGATTTTCTAAAGATCAAACACATTACCAAATCCTAAAACCTATCTGTTCTAGTTCCAAACCTTACTAAAAGCATAAAAGTTTCAATAAAATACAAAAGGAATAACTCAATGTAAAATCAAAATCTTTATAAGCATAGGTGATTCTGGTAATCTCCATCGGGGCTATGGATGCTTGGCTGGTAATATAGCAATGCCCAAGCCTTCCCTAATCTAAAAACATGGTTCTTAAAGAACATCTTAACATGTTATAAGTTATTTTTAGTGACTATGGACATGAAACTTGGAAGTTATTTTTTGAAACCCATGGCAAACAGTAAGTGGAATCAAAGCACACACACAATATGGCTATGTCTTGGTGTTTGGCCCTAACTCTAGAAATGCAAGGTTTATTTCAGCCATAATCTAACTTGGATGATGATATGGATCAAATGGAGTGGATGACCTAATTATTTGTCTAAACTAGAGTCTCTAAGTTCTAACATATTGCTATGTTTTCCCCTTGAGTCACCAATTATTGGAACCAACATACCCCAATTTTTTTCAAAAATTGGGACCCTATAAAAACCCTAAAGTTTGAGCATGAAAATTTAGCATGATAGGATCATTTATAGAATTTGAAGATCATCCCCCTATTAAAGGTATGCTTACATGGTTTTTATTGGATTTAATTTAGACTAACATCACTAATAAATGGTCTGTATTGCTCTAGTTGCATGTTCCATGGCATTATCCCTGAGAATTTCATGTTTCAAAACCCTGGATAAAGCCCTAAGTTTAAATTTGAATATCAGTGGGAAACAACATGGGTAGTAACCTTGTTAAAGTTTATTTTGGGACATAAGCATAAATTCATGTTCTAATTTCAATCATGTTTATTAACATTACTAAAACTTAGTCTAAAATCCTTGGTCCCATTTATTACTTTTCCCCGGTTAAAAAGTTTCTTTGTATGCCTAACCTTCATTCTATAGGGTCTTTTTAATGTTTCCTAACATATCCTAAGATTTTAACCCTAGGACCCCAAAGTATTTGTTAAATACAAATGGGACCTTAGTCTTAATGTCTTAGCCCAAGTTCCATTTTCCTGAGTCCACTTTCATGTTAACTTGACCTTTATTTATAACATAGTCTAAGGTTTTGATCCTAAGGCCCTGATGTATTTATTAATACGAGTGAGGCCTTAATCTTAACACCTTAATCCTAAGCCTTATATATCTTTGTAGTCCTAACTTTATTTCCTTGCATCTTATATGATCCAACAACCCATGCATTATCATGGCATTTGATCTAATAGAGTGAAGAAAGATCAATTTTTTACTTAAACAACATGCATATTTGATGATCTAATGGTTTATGCTTCTTCACAGCCTTTTAATTAAATGGTGCAAGAAAATACTCATAGAATCCCACCCGCCAAAAAAACCAATCACAAGTAAGCTCTCAGATCATAATCAATGACTGATGTTTCATCATAGATTTTGATCTAATGGAGTGAATTATGTCTAAGATCTTAGGAAGCCCTATGGAGGTGTCAAGTGGCACTCCCACATTAGGCCATAATAATTTTATGAGCTTAAAATTGATGCTTGCATGACCATCATTTGATATCCATAATGATGTATTTGGCATCCATACGATCGTCAACTTTAAGCCCATAAAATTAAAAGCTTCACTAGCTTAAAATTGATGTTCATGAGATCATCATTTAGCATCTATAAGGATATATTTGATGTCTATCAAACCATTAAGTTTAAGCTAATAAATTATTAAGCTCAAGGTTAAAATATACTCCAAAATCTTGTTGGAAGGCTTGAAAATGGATTTACATGCTAATGATCAATGATTTACGCTTTATCATTGGATTATGATCCAATGATGTGAAGGAAACCAAAGAATATTTAGTGAGGCCTTGATAGCCCATGAGTTTGACACATGGTGAAAGTGTATTCAAAGTAGAGCTAGTTAGATGATTTGATGATTCATGCTTTGTCGCTGAGAGATGATCCAATGGTATGAAGATACTCATGACTTTTCAAAGACTCACGAGCTCAATGTGTGGCCAATGTTAATTTAAACAAAGAACTGACATAGGATTTGGAGCATGGAGACACATGCAAAGACACCATGTGTCACAACTAGAGGGCTTTGAATAAAAAGAGACAATCATAGGCAAAGGCCTAGATTAAAATCAATGGCTCATGCTACTCCTAGATTTTGATCTAATAAATCAAAATGAAAGATGCATTTATAAATGCCAATGACTAGTTATCAAAAGGCATTTATGAAAAATACTGTGAAAGGCATAGATCGATGCCACATAGGCATCACACAAGCAAAAAAGGACAAAATACAAGATCTTGTGGGCTCAAGAATCCAAAGGTATAAAGTCAAAGGTCTAAATCAAATCCAAAGCATATATAATCCAAAGCCTAGATATATTTTTCCATTAAAGCTCCAAAACCTTAAACCTTGCATAAAAGCAACCCAAACTGACTCAAATGGTTACAATTTTATCCAAGGAGAACTTAATTGTGCTTATAAGCACAAGAGATATTCCACCAAGACCATTTGCCACTGATATAAACAATTTATAGGAATAGAGATAATGACATCTTACAGACAATAGTTGAAAGAAGATACTGAGCTCTACTTGTCAACAAATAATGAAGGTTGGATCTTCAGAGACACCAAATTAGACCTTGTAGCCCTAAATATCCCAAGAATTAGGAACTGGTCCAAACTCTTCTTCATTATTGAAGAATTGAAACCCATCATAAAAAAGGAACAAAGAATTACCATAGTAAGCTAGAGACACTATGACCTAGTCATTGTTTAGATGGTCAACCTTCACTACACTGTAGCAAATCATGAGGTACTACACTATATAGACATCCTTGCTCCCATATTTTTTTAATGTAGAATTGATAATGAATGGATCATTCAGGAGGAAAACTCTAAGGAAATAACACATATTTCTCCTATTACATTTGAGAAATATTATAAGTTCCCTCTTCCCCATGTGGATTTATCCAAAATCAAAGAGTGGACATTGAAACATGACTTGGACTCTATCCTTAGACCCAAACTACACCAAGGCCCTCATATCTTTAGGTACTTTGAGTGAAAATTCCCAATAATCCAATTTAGGGAGGTCATTAGGGTTATAATGACCCTGTTGAACCAAGCCTTTAGATCCCCCTCAACCACCTCTATGAATAAAATTTGGCTCCCATATATACATTTCATGGTGTAATAGAAGCTTACCCCTCTAATAGAAAATTTAATTACTATCTTCTTGGCCAAGCAATTCACTACCATAAAAAGAAAGACCTCCAAGCAGTTTTATATGATGTCATACCTACTAAATTCCCTACTTGTCTCAATCAATTTCCCAAGTATTAGAAATTGGTCCCGAAATGGAAAAACCACCATTTCAAACCACTATTCTAAATTACATATTTTCAAGTGAAAAAACCACATGCAGTTCATTTGTGACTGCATTTACCTAGCCATAGTTGAGGCCATCATAGGATTTTTTATGCCTAGGGTTCACCTCTTAATCAAGAAGTACATGGAGATGATAGGTGACATCTAGTATTACCCAGAGTGCATGGTCATCAAAATTGAGGGTATCATGTCCCAACCTTGCAGGTTGCCAATATATGTTCTTAGCAAACTTGGTGAGCAAAAAATTGCTTCCTAGTTCTTGGATGGCATTTATGGCACTTGTAAAGAAAATAAGAAGGGACTTCTCTACCCCTTCCCTCTGATCATTGGAAATTCCATACTTTAAGACTACAAATAGGTTGAAACCATGGCTAGACACATTGATTCATTTGGTTTTCAACTTGATGAATTCAAGATGTGGGACCCTAAGGGTATAACAGCCAGCCACTTGAAGGATAAGAAGCTCCCAAAGCTTGAATATGTACATCAACTTGGTGTTCATGACACCATATATATTACGGCTAAAAATTAAAAAAAAGTATTGGCTAGGATCCAAGGCCACAACATCAAGCTCGAACATAGGTTAACCAAGGGTGATAAGCCCTTAGGACATACATGGAAAGTGCATCCTTTATAGTATCACTTGCTTCTTGGACCATCTAAGATTGCCCAAGAATGACCCTAAGAAGAACAATCACTGTCATAGCCTCAGGAACAAATTGTACAAGGACAAGATAAACAAGGCAAGGGAAAGGAGCTATTAAGAGAAGTGAGATCAGAGGAGAGACCTAGGGAGGGGCCCTTAGCTTCAACACTACCCCAAAGGCCACCCTCAATAATTAAATATATAGACATTATTGACTTGGAACTATAAGAGACACTTGGAGGTACTCTCAAGGAGATCATAGAGGCATATGATATAGATAGAGAAGGGGAGAAGCTCAAAGAAGCCCAAGTCTAAGAGGGAGAGCTTAGAGATGATAAAGGAAAAGAATTTTTCCCTTTACCATCCCAAGAGAAGAGGAAAGTAGAACTATCATTGGTCCCCATTGGACCAAGCAAGAAACCAAGATTGAATTTCACTCACCCCACCAATGAAATCAATCTCTTTAATGATGAATTCTCAATTCTTGGACTAGTCATTCCTAACTAGTTCATTTATGGGAAATTACAAAAGATCCCCTCTTTCCCATTCATGGGACATGACAAGAGTTATTGATGTTGAAATACAAGATGGAATAAAGATGTGGATGAAAGAGAAAGAAAAAATGAGAATTGTGGTCACCCAAGGACCATAAAGTAAAAATATGGATGCCTTAAGAGCATCTAGTAGCTCAGGTCTAGAGGTCCCAGAACCTCTCAAGTTCAAGAAGCCAGTCACTACCATCCAATTCAACCCTAAAACAACTAGACTGGAAAGGATTAAAATAAGGACAACTGTGGTTGGAAAAGAGGAATTCACTTTTCAAAAGGTGGAGACCTTTGTGGGATTAACCCATGTGGGAGGCCAATAGCTTGGTGAGATAGTCATTTATGAAGAGGAGTAAAAAGCTTGATTAAGGCCTAATTAGCATAGGCCAAAGCTAGAGTCCAAGGGATGAAGCAAAGGATCTAAAACTTGGAAAGGGAAAAGGAAAACTTGCAGACATAGGCAATTCTATCAGCACTTGAGGTACTGACCAAAATGTTTGATGATTCATTTTATGACATGTAAGAGGCATTAAAAATAATGAAAATGAGGTAGAGTGCATTGGAGGGGTAGTTTGCATTGTCCAAGAGCCTGGTCACCCAATGGCAAGCCTTAGAGGATAAAATATCCCAACTTCTCAACATTCAAGCAAGGAAATATATCTTAGGCTTTAAAACCATTAGTTTGGGACACTTGAGCACAATTTTGGGAGTTGTGGTTGACAAGTTTCAAAGTTTAAGTGTTTGGCACAATGATGTGGAAAGACTCCTATAAGATGATAAGGAGATAATTACAAGAATTTAAAAACTTTTTAGGACCATGCTCACATATCCTACATAACCTACTATCCTTGGAATCATAAGTGATGAATAATTTAAACATAGGGCTACTTTGATAACCCAAAAACTCAAAGGGAAAAATCCAAGGCAAATTTGGGGCTGATAATAGTAAGATCCTAGACATGATATTCAATGGAAGAGAAAAGATAAATGAAGCTAGGAGCATTAAAAAATCCATGGCTAGGAATGACAGGGAACTTGATGACTTGGTAGATCAAGAGGAGTGTATCATGAAGCTTGTTGTGGATCTAGAGCTAGTTGATGAGAAACATGATAAAGCCATGAGCATCCTCCACAAATGATAATCAAAGGCCCCACCATCAAATTAAGAAATATTCTATTTTATAGAATTTTTTAACTTTTGAAATAAAATATTCCATTGTAAAGGCATATGCTAGTTTGTTAGCATATTTTCCTCGAGGTCAGTATCATTGGGAAAATCACATGTATTTTAGAACTTATAAGGACAACTATCCTTATCTTTGTATGCCTGTATTTTGTAACTGACAAGTATCCTACCTGATTTTTCTATAAAATCATGTATTATCATTTATAAAGGGAGAGGGATTTTTGAGCAACTTTTGTACACTTGAAGCAATTAATATAATCAAGGAATTATGCAAGGATTTTCTAGATATGATATGTCAATTACTAATATATATTTTCTCTCAATTGCTAGTAGATGTATTGAATTTCAATGGTGTTGAATTCTAAGTTACATTTTCTAATCAAAGGGTTTCTAATTTGTGTATATGGTATACTAATTATAGGATCTTAAGTTTTGCTTCACTTCATTTTTTCTCTATATTCAAATGTGCTAATGTTATTTGACTATAGTAGTAAATCCTTAAAGTAGACATGGTTCTTACATGCAATTCCTTATATCATCCTTTGAAGTTTGCTTCATTTATAGTGGGATTTGAGATTAGGTTATGTTGCATTATATATTGGTTAAATACATACTCAATTATAATTGATGCTTTGTCATAATGTATGGGACTAAAATTGGTAATCACTCTTTTCTTTTCTTCCTTACCCTTTTCTTTGCTCCTTGTTTAATACTAGATCACTCTATTTTTAGTTTCATTATAAATATCCATTTATATTAATTTTTATCTTAAATTCGGAGCATAATTCACTAAGTATTAACATAGATTCTCTAAAATTCACAAAAAATGGACCAAGGTGGCTCCCAACCACCAAATTATATAAATATTGTGGAATAGTTTATCTTGATCTATTGTTATTTTACCATAGGCAACTAGATTACTATAGCCTACAACTCATGCTCTAAATTTTCTAAATTCTAAAATGAAAGTGTTCTTTAAACACTAAGAGCACCTGTAGTTCATTTAGAAGCATCGACAATCCTTAAACTCTAAACCATAAATTTAAAATCTTTAAACCCTAAACCAATCATTTTAGCCCAAATTAACATCATTTGGACTAAGAATTATCTTTTCAATTGAACCTATGTACCCTAAAGCTTATCCTTGTATTTTAAACCCTAAACACTATACCCTAAATTATAAACCATAACTTTCCCTATTTACAAATCAATTTAGACCCAATTAACATTCTTTGTAGTAAAAATTAGGTTCACATGGCATAGAGTGATTATACCTTATATACACCCTCAAACATAAACCCTACATGCCCTATTCCCTAATCCCTAAAACCTAAAACATAAATTTTAAGACCTAATCCCTAATGCCCTAATCTCTAATCTATAAACCCTATGCACTAATGCCTTAATCCCTAGTCTATATTAAGTATAATGAAATCATGTTATTAAATAACATGGTTTTGTTATTCTTAATATAGACAAAACTCACTTCTCATTGTTTATGATTAACCCCAATTGAGGATTAAGAGTAACGTTATTATTTTATTCTTAATATACACAAAAATCGATTCTCAATGTGTATGTTGAAGTAAAACCTAGTATCAATAATAACATGATGGTGTTATTTCATAACACGATCACTTTATTATTATTATATAATAATCTCAAATTTTAACATTTGTTTTTAACCCAAATAAAAAATTATGTCCCCACAAACATTCTTTGAAGGTCCTACAAGCCTTGTGTACTTTTGACCCCACTTTCAAAAATCTATCAATTATTTTTGATGGGTGACGGATCATGTTTGAGGAAGAGGAAGCTTTTGAAGAAAAAAAAACTAGAGGAATTAGTAAGAGATAAACACAAGATATGAATGCAAAAACTTTGTGGTAGACAACGTATAAACCCTAATCATGATGAACCAAATGCCATAGATAATGAGCTAATTGATAATAATGAATTAAATAATGATTATATTGACCATAATGAATTGAATAATGATGAAATTGACCATAATGACAAAAATAATAATGAAATTGACAATAATGAATTACATAATTTTGGAAGTTTACATTCAAATTTCCAAGTTTTTTATTTTGTTGATGATGAGTTTATTTCATCCCCCATGAATGAAGAAAATTTGATGGAAACAAATAATGATGCAATTAACAATCAAGAAAATTTCATGGAAACATATGAAGAATAAATAAACAATGAAGAAAATGTCATCCCACATTTAACTAATGAAAGTAATAATGATTTTGAAACACCCTCTCAACAAATTCCACCATTTACAACACCTCCAAGAATTTTGCATAGAAAATACAAGTACTTAATTTAAGTCGATGAAAATATTTTAGAGCTAATGCATAATAAAATGTCTAATCTCCATTCCAGAAGACTGGCTCAACAAATTTGGGATAATTTCTTTCATAATTTGGATTATGATAGTCAAAGAGCAATTGTTTATTCCATTGATAAAATTGATTAGGATGAGACCTATAATGTACACATTAGGACTAAGAAAATCTTACATGGATGATGAAAATAATGAAAATATACATGATGCATATCATATTTTAGGCCCAAAATCACGTACCCAAGATTGTAATATTTCTTAATGTATGCTTATAACTTGTCTAGTAAGTGACCAAATAAGGAAAAAAATAAATGATTTTAAAAACAAGCCAAGGATTTATTATAAATATAAAAATATTAATGAAATTAATTGAAAGATGTGAAAGACTTAATGAGCCCAATACCAATGATCTCTATTTTGGAAATACAACAAGAGTTTGTCCCAATGCAAGAGATATAGTGAAAACAAGAGTTGTGTAGACACCAAAATTGTGTCAGCCCCCCTTGGTCCTATCTTAAACACTTACACACTTTATTAATTTAAATTAAATTACTTTTTTTAAATTTAATTACATCACCTAGACACCTTGCCCAAGACACCTCGCCTAGACACCTCACCTTAGACACCTCACCCTAAGATCATTTCCTACCCTATGAGTCACCCTGAGACTAGGTCATCTACCCATGGCCTATTCTCACTCCATCCTAACCTCCTAACTAACTCTCATGCCTAATAACCCCGTATTTTGATCATTCTCCAATGGCAAATGCACTTGGTAGATGGAGAAATGGGCAAATAGCTAAAAATAGCCCTTTTACCCATTCTCTAGCTGTCGACATCAGTCAACTGTCGGTTGACGTTGGTAGGATCACCAATATCGATTACATAAATTGAGTTCTAACATTGAGTTAGCCCCTCTAGGCCCTAGGACTCTTTGACATCGATGCACACACTCTGAGACCAAGCATCAGACTTCGACTTTCATGCTCTTGGGTACAGAAACTCTGCACAAGTCACTCTAGATTGGATTAGAACATTGCATGAAGACCTCGACATCAGCCACAAACAGAGCTAAGTATTCTTCTATCTTATTTCAATATTTATAATACATTAGTAATTAGTTTCTATTTACTATTTCTAAATAATGTCCAAGGCCCATTGCCCCTATCAACATCAATAGCATAACCGATGTTGGCATCATTGACCTATTGACCTCGGCAAGACTACCGACATCAGCGACTGTGACAGACTGACTACAAAAAATAGGTGTCTTCCTCCATAGCCAAAGAAGAGCTCCTACAATGCTTGGATATGGTGTGCAACTTAATATGGGTAATGTACAAACCCCTGACCCTTACCTTTAGTTTCTTCTTTCTTCTGAATATAATTAGCAAAAATGTAGAGAAACATTTTGGCACGCCCGATGGGACCCTGGAGTTTTCCTTGGGTTCATTTTTCTAAAAGTCAATTTTCATATAGTTGCAGTAGAAAAATATTCTTTTCTTTCATCCTTCTTCTATCTCTTTATTTCTAAAAGAAACCATTAGCACAAGTTAAAAAGAACATTTTTCATTTTCTTCTTGTCACTTCTTCCCTACATCATAGAGTAGTGAAAATTCATACTCTTATCCTCTTCTCCTATTGTTTGCATTTGAACAAAACATTTCAATTTCAGTTAAAAAAAACTATTGCATTTCATTCTTGCTTGAATGCATACTTAGCCCGCTCATTTAGTAATTAAAAAGCATTATGAATAAATTGTAGTGCACATATGTTACACAACCAGACCACAATCACAAATCAAACATTTAAACATACTTGAGACAAGGTCTTTCTAGGATTTCATCACCTAGCAGACACCTTACCCTTCCTAGTAATCCTACTTGGACTTCACTACCAAGGGGAAGACCCACTCTATTCTCTGGCAGAGTATAAACTATAGGCAAAGTATATATTGGCTAAGCAGCCTAGCTCGGCTCTGGGTTCGTGAAGTGAAAGGAACAAGCCCCAGCACCAGGCCACGTACTGAACCTAACACAGATTTTTGAGCACCAAAACATAACCTGAAACTAGCCATAGACTCCTCTTTAGGACCCATTCTAAAAGCCCAATTCCCAAACACATTCTTCTAAAGCATAAGCCACCACGACTCTAAAATTTATTCTTAGGAATTTAACATTTAGAGGTTGCTTGCCATCATCTATTTTTCTATTTTTATCTACTTTTTTGAGTTGGTACGGTCGCATTCTGAGGTCAAAAAACAACTCAAAATTTCTCTTTCTTTCAAAAGAATTTCTGTGTTTCTGGAAATACACAGACACCGACATCAATTTTTCCACCGATGTTGACAACTTATCTTCACCGACATCGGTTATCCCACCGACCTCGACAACATTTCATAACCGACATTAGTTATTAAATTGATGTTGGTCACTGTCAACAAATTTTCTTTCCAAACAGTAAGTTTGAAACCTGACTTTTTTGCTGTTAAACATAAATTCTAGTTTTTTGAAACTGAAACATAGTTTTTGGAACCTAAACCCATTTTGCCTTAAATGGTTTTGACACATAGTCAAGCCAAATCTCTTGTTGACCACATAAGGCAACAACCACTTCCACCTTCGCATTTCATACCAAGTCCCCTAATGGAGCATAATTCAAACACTGAGCATACTCCTATCCAACCAACCCCCAATCAACCTCCTATTGTTCCCACAGGGGATCAAGACTTTGAGAGATCCCTTGACCTCAACGTCAAGGCTCTCCAACACTATCTCGCAAGAAGCCAAACGTGAGATCCTTTAGGTAACCCTGTTTATGGGATGCCAATTTCCTTGGTTGAAATGACAATAATATCAACAGCCTCTGTTACCCAACCTATGGTCACTCAGGCCATTGCCTCAACCAGTAACCCAACCATGGCCAATGTTCAAGATTTGGCCTCTCCTATTTCTAGACCTACCTCCATCGAGGTTTCCATACCCCCTCAACCACAAACAATTCAACCAAGTTCTACACCTTTTCAGAACTTGATTGTCTCTATCCCAACCACTCTTGCACCCATAAATACAAGAGTGACTACCTATCCTTTTACTAGTATTACCACCACTCAACCACCCTTGGTGGCACCTAGTCAAGTTGTGCCCTCCAACTTCACAACACAAGCCCCCTTAGCCTCAACCTTAGCCCCTATGATGAACTATCAGTATGTTGCACCTACACAAATGTAACCAAGTACGTCATATGCCCCTTCCAACATCTTCCAGGTACCTTACAACTTAGGAGGTGCCCTTCCAGCCAATCCATCAATCGATCTAATTAAGATGCTGATGGATAAGATGTCTAACCTTGAGATATCTATTTTTGATTCGAAGAATGTTCTTTCATATAAACAAATATGTAATGAACCTATCCACCCTTCGGTCCCTATTAGACCATACCCTAGCCAATGGGAACTCCCAAAATTTACTCGCTTTCAGAGTAAAGAGGACCCACAATAACATCTACGAGCGTTTAGACATGCTTGTTACCTTATAGCACACGATGATGTGTTATTACTTCGCACATTTCCCATGTCACTTTCTAGTGTTGCCCTTGATTGGTATAGTTCTATTACTAGTCACTCTCTTTTTCCCTTCACTCAACTAGCTCAACTATTCCTTGACCACTTTTCAATCAACATCACTAAAAAGGTCTCCATCATAGACATATACTCTATTAGACAATTCGATGATGAATTAATAGCTGACTTCATTGCCCATTAGAGAGGTTTGATCAACCAACTCTCCTTTTCATTACCTCAACCTAAACTCATTGAGCTCTTTTCAAGAGCATGTGCCAAGCACATCTCATCCACTTTTTGGGTTCAAACATTCCACACATTTGATGAAGCTTTCACCATGGCCCGAAAGCTTGAACTCCGTGTGGTCAAAGAAGATAAGGTCAAATTGCTTAGTAAAAATACCAATGCAAAATCCAATGACCCTTCTTCTTCCAGACCTTTTTCTTCCCACTCCAAGTCCAAGGGATCAGCGAATGTTGTGGTCCTTAGGTCATCATCTTCAACTACAACTAATCAAATTGAACCTTCCACTTTGCAAAGCATCACAAGACAATTCCAACAATGGTATATACAATGTCAATACACTCCAATAGGAGAATCATATGCTTTCGTATTGGATAAACTAGGAATTAGGGGGTCCTCAATCTCCCTCAAATCTGACCACCTCAATTTGACCCCTCAAAAGCCATCCCTGCATGGTATAGGGAACATGACTTTTGTAACTATCATCGTGTCAAGGGTCATGACACAGACAATTGCAAAACCCTCAAAAATGTTATTCAAGACATGTTAGACAAAGGGGATCTTGTTTTGGATAACCCAAATGTGCTGGCTAACCAAAACATATATATCTTTAGGCAACCATTCCCTAACCATCTGCCAAGTCAGAATAATGTTTAGACCATGGCCAGTGACCTTCAAGAGCACAACATACGCATGGTCGACATGGTTTCTCCTTTTATTCATAACCAACCTCTCCCACAGTCTGAAGAGGTTAGTCAACCTATTTCTCCACTACGAGAAGAAGAGCCTTCTTCTCATATTTGTCCTCCATAGATGGAAGATAGTCTGCCATTTACACCCCTTTCACACATAGGAGATTCTACTTTGACTTCTCCCATATTGGAGGATGCTTTGATGGCACCAATGCCAGCGCCCCAGCCCTCATCCTTCTTATTACTAATAGAGGATCATACCTTCCCCACTACTCGACCACACGAGGAAGCCATGATCATCCCTACGCTCTATCCTCTCAAAGATCCACATTCTCCAATCCCTTCTCCACTGAGAGAAGAACTCGTCTCTTAACCCATTTCAGCTGAGGAAGACCCAATAACAATTTTCTCTCACCTTTGACCCGAGATTGCTACATCTAGCACATTTTCACTCCCTTGATCACCTAAATCCTCCAAAAGACCAACTACAAGACCTCGCATGACATCACTTGAACCCTTTTCTCAATTGGTAGAAAACTTAGGATTTCTCCATTCTAGGAATCTAAAACATGAGGCATTATGGGAGAAACTTAAGGCTCCTTATCTTACACATCCCACTTCAACTGCCAACCCTTTCACAACAAATCACCCCAAAGTCTTTGATGAGGATTGGGCTTCTACTTCCAAATCTTCAGAAGCTCAGCCATCCATATCTGAACCCAAATCCTCACAGGCATCTACCATGCCCAAACAAATTAAATCTCTCGGTGTTCTCCCTACATCAAACCTCACTCACTCACAAGTGAAGGTAGACTTGAACCTCACCCCGCACAATAGTGGTCCACACACCAAACAAAATAAGGATGATAAACCACGTCGGAGAACTCCTCCCCTACTTTCACCATTACCCTCTATTTTGGGTCCACATCCATTTACTTTAATAGGAGTGCTCCCTACTCCAACACCTCACAAAAACAAATTGCCTCCATTACTCCCTCTACCCATCAAACATATATTTCCTCCAAAAAAATCAACACCTCTAACCAAGAAAGCACCATTTACACATGTGGCAACACCACCAAACAAAAAAATGGTACAAAAAATTCCTCCTACAACTCCTAAATAGAAGTTGTCAACCCCTACTATGATAAAGTGTATAGACCCATTAGCGGGTTCCTATGCTTTGCTATTACACCAATTGTTGTAGTCTTCTAGCATTACTCTCCCACCCATTAAACCATACCAACCTCTCAAACCAAAACCATCTTGGTTCGATGACACTCAAATCTATGCATATCATTATACACCTATACATGACACTGAGCGTTGCTACGCTCTTAAAGTTGTCATTCATCAACACTTGAAAAAGGATACCCTTTTCATTAAGGACCCTCTTGACCACCCTTTCAACAAACCACCGACACCATCCCATGTCTCTCAAACCTCCTCACCTTCATTGGGATCCCATCATCAGACTATGGTCCCTCTACCACCTTATTCCCCTTTGTTCAAAATCAACACCATTAATGTGGCCACCAGGTCACAAACCTTAAAGGGTAAAGGAAAAGAGAAGGTTTCTATCCCTTGGACATATCCATTCTTTAAGCCTTCTCACCCACCAAAACCCAATATTTCTATCTTGGGCACATCCCAATCAACATCTTTTGGGGCAATTCGTGACTCCAAGGTGAAACAACTTCACCAAACCCCTGTGAAGATGTCTTTATATGATCTAATACAAAGCTCTCCACAGCATCACCAAACCTTGATCAAAGCTTTACATGCAATGGAGGTCTAACTTGAAGACCCCCAACCACTAGCTACCTTAGTCAAATCATTACCCACCATTTCCTCCATCACCATTAGTGATTCTGAGATTCTAGCCTTCAACCTGGAAGATCAAGATCCTGCCCTCTCAAACTAAGCCTGTCAGGCAAAAGCTTCACAGGATGCATCCTTTCATCACACTCCTTGTCAAAGAGGAGCATCAATGTCTTCTCTCTATCTCATTTATCCAACCCATTGATTATCTATAATGGGTGTCAAATATTGTCCTTGTCACAAAAGCAATTGGGGGAATTTGACTTTGTATTGACTATCATGACCTCGACCAAGCATCAACCAACTTCACGTCCAACATGGACCAAACCATGCCTACAACAAAAATCTGAAAAGAGCGAGATTTCAAAATTAGAGATCTCATCCTTAAAGAAAACTAACACGTGACCAATATAGAAAGAAGCAAATGAGGCAAGTTTGCTCCTAATTGGCTCAGACCTTATATCATAACGCATAAGTATGGATCAGGGACTTATCGTCTGTCTTCTCTCGAAGGCCAGCCAGAACTTGAGCCCCTTAATGCCTTGCATATGTGACCATTCTACTATTAATCATGTAATCATTCACTTGATGTTTAACTTGAGCTCATCCCTTGAGCAACCCCTGTCATCCTCATTCCTATTCCTTTCAACCCTTTTTCCCTACAAACATTAGTTAACCCTTTTTTAAGCATTAATGCTTTGTCTTAACAAAAGGGAAACCCCTAAACCTCTATAGTCTAGTCCATGACTAAAAGTTCAGTAAAAAACAAAACATATAAAACTAGGATGCCTAACCAAAGGTCATAAACTATAAATGTAGACTGCTCCCTCGAAGGATAGTTGCATAATTACTGTAATTAATAGACTGCTCCCTTAAAGGACAGCTATTCACAGACATCCAAACATACAAAGTAGAATATAGACCATTCCCTTGAAAGATGGCTATGCCCAAATTTTGCTACATAAACAGTACCCATTCAGAAGCTTCCTGCATTGATCAGCTTCAACATGACCATAAAATAAAATAACATCCCCAAGTAGACTTCCTACATTGATCAGTCTACCAACAAAAAAAAAATGACTGACAAACTATTAAGTCGTGGACTTGCCTATAGTCATTCTCAAGGTCACCTATAAAAAGGGGCAAAGTAATCCCTACTAAAAAGGGTTACGCTATCCTCACATATCACATAATCACACCTATTACCCCAACATACCCAAGGGATTTTGAGCTCACTTAATGTCAAGTGATTCGAGTACTTCTCTAACACAAATCAATGGTCCATGACGTAATGCATGAACAGGGATTTTGTTTGAAAAAACACTTATTGATGCTATCATTATGGTCTTTGTCAATGAAAGAGCAATGCGCCTTTCAATTCTTACTTGACTTCATCACATGCCCATAACATGCCAACCAAAACATTTTCAACCACTAACATAACCTCATGATTTATTTAATGCAAATACTGATTTGTGTTATATAAATTATCATATCTCATTCACATTAGTTTTTATGGAAAACAATACACATGGAAACTACCAACCAAACACAATTTATGTCAAACATATACCATCACCAATATGGAAACTCGCTGAAGCATAAATAAACTCATTTCATTTTTAGCATACACCATCACTAATATGGAAAATTGTTAGGGATGAAAAACCATATAACTAATGTTATAGAATACACCATCACACAATATGGAAAAGGCTATAACATCATTATTCATTTCATTTTTAGCATACACCATCACCAATATGGATAATTGCTAAGGATGAAAAACCACATCACCAATGTTAAAGAATACACCATCACATAATATGGAAAAGGTTGTAACATCATCATGCATTCATCATTTCAAGCATGTACCATCATACATATGGGAAATGCTAACAACACTAACTTGACCAATACAACCTATCAACCTCTTTGACTCTTCCTCCCTTTTGGGGAGAACTACATTGGCCTGAGGCCCTTAAAAAAGGGGCTATGTAGGCAGCACTCAGTTGACATGGGATCTTCTGAGGTTAGCTCGGCCATTTGTTCATTCATCTACCTGATGAACCAACCATATAACCTTTAACCATGACTTAACCTAGTCAAACCCTAGTCAAACCCAATCCATAACCTACCCTCTTCTTCCATTTTGGGGAGAACTACATTGGCCTGAGGCCCTTAAAATAAGGGCTATGTAGGCAACACTCAGTTGACATGGGTTCTTCTGAGGTTAGCTCAGCCATTTGTTCATTCATCTACTGATGGACCAACCATATAACCTTTAAAAATGACCTAACCTAGTCAAACCCAATTCATAACCAACTCCCTTCTTCCCTTTTGGTGAGAACTACATTGGTCTGAGGCCCTTAAAATAGGGGCTATGTACGTAGCACTCAGTTGACCTAAAGTCTTCTGAGGTTAGCTCAGCCATCCATTCGTTCATTCATCTATCTGATGGACCAACCATATAACCTTTAACCATGACTTCACCTAGTCAAACCCAATCCATAACTGACCCTCTTCTTCCCTTTTTTGGGGAGAACTACATTGGCCTAAGGCCCTTAAAATAGGGGCTACGTAGCCAGCACTTAGTTGACCTAAAGTCTTTTGAGGTTAGCTCAGCCATCCATTCATTCGTTCGTCTATCTGATGGACCAACCATATAACCTTTAACCATGACTTCACCTAGTCAAACCCAATCCATAATCGACCCTCTTCTTCCCTTTTTTGGGGAGAACTACATTGGTCTGAGGCCCTTAAAATAGGGGCTATGTAGGCAGCACTCAGTTGACATGGAGTCTTATGAGGTTAGCTCGACCATCCATTGGTTCATCTACCTAATGGACCAACTATCTATACCAACCCAAACTCATGACCAAACAACCAACCCTGACACTGTAGAAGTCACCTTGGACTTCTCATGAGGCACATTGGAGATCATGTACATCTCCCTAACCAAAATAAACAATACTTGAGATCACTTATATCTCAACTCGACTCGACTAATGAGACTATAGATCACGACTATCTCCTCTGACCATGACCACTTTCGAGACAACTTTGCCTTAGTTGTTTTGATTGCATATATGCTACCTCACGAATAGTTAGCAAATTATACACAACCCACACTATGACCCTCACACTTATTATCGAATCGTGACCAAGTTGATCCCTAATATTTGTGACATTTTCATGTTTTCTAGGAGCACTTCTTAGCCCAGATACTTGGAACATGACGACCATTAGAGCCACAGCTTTGATCGATCTAACCTAATCAGCTACGACCAAAAAGCTGGGGATTGGTTAGTTTGATTTTAGTCCTCCTCAACCATTGGAGCTATCACTTTGATCATTTAACCCAATTAGCTACCACTAATAAACTAGGGATTGGTTAATTTGATTTTAGTGCTCCTTGACCTTGCCTGTGACAATTTGACCTACCTATCATGTGAAGTGGTATACGCACAATCTCAACTATTGCAGCATTCACACTCCAACTTCACCATACCCATCCATTGCCTATCAAATCGGCACTCGATTTTGGGTTCCCTTCTCTCGATTCCCAATTTGAGGGGGAATACCTTATCCCATATGTGGGGCAACCAACTAACACTTATTTTTGTCTTGCAGTTTGTCAAAACAACCAACAAGACAAAAAGGGGCAAATATAGACACCAAAATTGTGTTTACCCCCCTTAGTCCTATCCTAAACACTTACACACTACTAATTTAAAATAAATTACTTATTTTAAATTAGTGACATCACCTAGACACCTTGCCTAGGACACCTCGCCTAGACACCTCACCTTGGACACCTCGCCCTAAGATCATTTCCTACCCTATGAGTCACCCTAAGACTAGGTCATCTACCCATGGCCTATTCTCACTCCATCCTAACCTCCTAACTAACTCTCGTGCCTAATAACCCCATATTTTGACCATTCTCCAATGGTAAATACACTTAGCAAATGGAAAAATGGGTAAAGGGCTAAAAATAGCCCTTTTACCCATTCTCTAGCTGCTGATGTTAGTCAACTATTGGCCAACACCAGTGGGATCACCAATGTCAGTTACATAAACTGAGTTCTAACATTGAGTTAGCCCCTCTAGGCCCTGAGACTCTTTGACATCGATGCACACACTCTGAGACCAAGCATCAGACTTTGACTTTAACTCTCTTGGGTATAGAAACTCTACACAAGTCACTCTAGATTGGATTGGAACATTGCATGAGGACCTCGACATTAGCCACAAGCAGAGCTAATTATTCTTCTATCTTATTTCAGTATTTAGAATACATTAGTAATTAGTTTCTATTTACTATTTCTAAATAATATCAACCAGACCCAACTTCTTCTTGGAGAGACTAAAAATCCTTCCTCATATTCTTATCCTCTTTTCACACCTACCCTCTACCTTTGCCTCTCCTCGGACCTTATACATCTCCCTGCAACCTTGCACAAATTGTTAAACTCTCAGACTCCTCTATCAACCATAGACATAATCTTGAAACCCATCTAAGGTCCATTTCCCCTACCGACATCAATAGCATAACTGACGTCGGCATCATTGACCAACTGACCTCGATAGGACTACTGACGTCGGTGACTGTGATAGACTGACTGTAGAAAATAGGTGTCTTCCTCCACAGCTAAAGAGGAGCTCCTACAATGCTTGGATACGGTGCGGAACTTAATCTGAGTAATGTACAAACCCTTAACCCTTACCTTTAGTTTCTTCTTTCTTTTAAATATAATTAGCAAAAATGTAGAGAAACAAGTTGGTTCTTGTAACTGTGAATTACATCCAAAACATTTATTTTATATGACTCAAACACAATTGTACTCTAAATTTTTAGAAAAATATGCACAAATTTATATTTGTCAAAGATGTTTTGAGATGTCCAAACCTTTTTATGTAAAAATAAATCACACATGTACCACTCGTTATTGTAGGCAACATGTTGAATTTTCTATGAACTATGATTTTATAACCATATTTATTAAACTTTGCATACTAGCAATATTTTTTAGGAGTGTGGATTTGAATTGGGAACAAAATCAGCTAAGGAATTTATTCCAACTATCTTTTGCAAAAGACCAGATGGATAATTATTTAATAACAAATCATGTTTAAATGAAAATTGTAACATTTGTGGTAGATTTTCAAAATTAAAAAAATGTATCCACAAGGAGATTATAAGTGCAATTAGACAAAAATTAGTTGGTTTAATAAAATATAAATTAGTGACTTATCAAGTAAAATATGTCAAAAATCTAACAAGTGTGAGCTTGTTACAAAAAGGATATCTATTTTTGATTTTTTGGTCAAATTTAGGAAGAAATTTGTTTATGAGTATGCAAGGCATATCCATAGGACTAGATGGTTGGATGAACATTTCAAGATAATCAAAGATACATTTCCACTTGGTTCAATTGTTTCATTAGTTAACTTTGTTTAAAATTCAACATTTAAACCCCACATGGAAGTTCAATCATAGTATTACAATTCATCACAAGTTACCATAGTCATGAATATAGCATTCATGCATGCACCTGATAGTATTGAGCAATAACAAAAAAAATTAAGAGAGTATAATTTATATATCAGTGATGACCAATCACATTATTCAAAGTATGTGTAAGGTTGTTTTTATAAGTTCTATGAATAGTTGAGTCATAGGAACATTACTTTCAATCAACATTAAATTTGATAAAATAATTGCACATCACAATTCAAAAATACATGGATGTTTTATTAGTTTTCAAGAATGCACATTACCACTAGTATAAATCACATTTGGAGTTTTACCAAGGTTTTTCATGGAAGAGGGTAGCATGATAGTGATGGATCATGTGTTAGAAGAGATATTACAAGGAAGGAATTAGAATTTAAAGAGGGTGTTCATTTGATAAATATAAAAACTATGGTTTAATGGTGTCATGAGAACATGTGTCATGGTGTTCAACCAAATTATATTATTCATAGAAATTTTTAGTTAATATAGGAAGAAAACTTAGAAAATTAGGAGTATTGTATGAATCTAATAGGTTCAAGTGACCTCCACTCATTTTGTAGATCAAATACAAGTTATTGGAGTGTTCATATGAGACACTTGGCATGTGTTTGTTATAAATGCATTGACTCTATTTGAAATGAGTGTGAGTCACAAGAGTGGGTGGATGATTGGAGTTCTAAATATCTAATTCCAATCAACACATATCAGGTTACAACTATATGCAATTAGAAATGCATCATGTCTATAAATCAATCCTAGCTCGGAGAAGATAGATCATACCTACACTTCTAATTGGGGATACACTTGTTAATAGATATCATGAATAATAGGAGATCTTCTAGACCCAATTAGTGGATCACTTGTCACAACATATCATTCTAGGAAGGGTTCTAAAGCCTATAGTCTAACACAATCACATGATAACCCTAATCGAGTCCTAAGATTCAAAGCATTCACTTATTCTAATAACAAGAAAGTAAATATAATCTAGTGTACACCAAATCTTTTGACACAAAGTGAGGGTTAGAAACAATAAAAAAAATAAATTAAACATGTATTAAAAGACATATACTCATGTCAATGTATATGTAAACCTAATACATGTAAGAAGAATACAAATGCATTATCTATCTACTCTTA
Organism: Torreya grandis; assembly: GCA_037957365.1. NCBI lineage: Eukaryota > Viridiplantae > Streptophyta > Pinopsida > Cupressales > Taxaceae > Torreya > Torreya grandis. The sequence goes on from JARHVA010003432.1 coordinate 383,770, forward strand.
CAAATGAGAAATAAAGTTAAGACTACTTAATTTTGAATACAAACCTATCGAACCTCAATCTCTACCTTGGTTAAGGTGCTTCACAAGAGATTATTGTGGTATGTAAGGATAACTAATATAAATCAACTCTAGGCTACATAACCTATGTAAGCATCTAAAAGGCTTCTCCATAAGAAAAGATCTGTATCTCCAAGTAAAGTATGTAACCCTAAGCTTTATTACTCAAGTATAATGGTCAATATGTATATGTCCATTCATGATTCTTCACTTATAATTCCTCTCTTCTAAAATGGTGGGAAATGAACTTGTATATATAGGCAGATCTTACCCTAAATCCTCCCAAAAATGTTGGTCGTACAAGGTTGACCCAGTGTGTTTTTGAAGATAATTTACTAGGTCTGAGCTATGTCAGTCAAAAGGATAACAAGATAAGAAAGTGAAAAGAACCCTAAACTATATTGGGTCAACACAGTTGACCTAGTATAGTTGACTAACCAAAAGGGTGTTAAGAAAAGAAAAGGATGGACAAGGCATGGCAACTAAGAGGAATGGATAAGACTAAGGATAATAAGATTAGGGTAAATGGTTTTAAGAGATAAGTGTGTAGATGACAAGTGGAAAAAGGGACAATAATCTTATGAAGCACCAATGGTCTGGCCACCCCTTTCCCAATGCACCCCTTAAGGCATACACTTAAAGAGATTCAACTTGATAAGTTCCTATAAGATACAAAGTGTCAGTAATCAATAAAAGTATATTTATACATATGCCCCAATCAAAGCTTATCATGTGTCATGTAAGTGTAACATGGGATGGTGATTTAGGATATAACCTAATAACACACAATGCTAATGCTAAGTAAAGTGAAATAAGTAGAAAATAAGAGAAATGAAAGGATTGAATTGAAAAACACATACCTTTAACTTACCTTACCTACATAGATAAAGAAGTAGACTGTAAGAAATGTGAAGGCATCTAATGTAGAGAACACTAGATGAACCTATAGAAGTTAGTACAAAAAATAGCCAAAAATAAAAAAATTAGAATATATGCATATGGTAGTGAGAAATATTGTCTACATCATCATGAATCCAACACATTTTACGGGTTTTGAAAATGGATGAGTAAAAACAAAGATATGGGTAAAATAAGGAATCAATGTAATAACAAGGTAGAAACAACTAAGTCAACCTAGTCGACCTACTAGGCTAAAAATAATTAAAATACACACTATCAATCTAGTAGGTGTATGCCAACCCTATACATTTTGTAGACTACCAACCTAGTACAGTTTTTCAACTGATCCAAAATGTCCAGAATGATAATGCAATACTAGGGAGGGGAAAAAGAGAGGGCTAACTTAATTTTTTAAGTCAAAATTAAAATATTTAAGGTAAATAAAAGACAAAATGATGGAAAATTAATGATAAATGATTACAAAATATATTAAATTATATTGTAAAGCATGTAAAACATAAATGGCCAAAAGGAATGTAAAGCATACTAAATCACGTTGGGAAGTATGTAAAACATGAATGGCAAAAAGGAATGTCAATGCAAGAAAACTTGAACAAAGATATGTAAGAAAGGGAAAATTAAGCTCATGTAAGATAGGAAAAAATTAAAACATGAAAGAATGAAAATGTAATTGAAGATGTGAGATAGACATGAAGAAGGACTACATAAAGAGAAACATGTACTAAAGGAAAATGTCATATCTAAGATAAGTGAAGTCCACAAAAATAAAATAAGAACATGATGAAGAAATGAAAATCAAAAAGTTTTAAAGGATTAAAACTCAAATGTAGTGTTTTTTCGAAGATATAATGTAGAAAAACACAACCACTTAATGACATGACTAGTATGACAATGAGGTGGTGTGGTAAATAAATGGTGTAAGGGTATAATCCATAATTGCTCAAACATTTTTTGATATAAGGATAGATAAAACTTAAAAAAAGTAATGCTAGCACATTTTTAAGAGGTGAAGAAAAAGGAAGTAAATAAAAAGGAAAAATAGATTTAGAATCACAATTTGCTTGTCAAAGGGGAAAATGGAATGGGTGTAGGGGAGATTAAAGGAAAAACCAAGGTAGAGAAATTATTTATCAAAGTTAAGACACTCAAATTAGGTTTTTCAAAGCAAGAGGAATTTCAACCTTAAGGACTATGAAGAATTTCTATTAGCTATACAAGTCTTAGGTCAAAAAATTAAGTATATAGATCATCCCATGAAGGCTAAATGCATGAAAACTAAAATGGACCTACCTTCCCAGAATATGTTCCCCATTCTTCAAGACCCCTTACAGATTTGTCGATCTACTCAAAATATTGGGTACTTGTGTGAGAAATTAGGTAGCACCATAGAGTTTTTTTAATTTCCCTATTCTAGTCTATAGGCCTACTACGCCCCAAAGAACCTCAACTCTATGTGAGGTCAACTATGGAGTTTGAGCTTCGATTAGAGATAATAAATATACTAGTAATCATGTCTTTTAGTGTGATTTTGATTTTTGAGATTTTTATGTTGACTTTTAGATATCATTACATTTTGATTCAAATGATTTGGATTTTAACTTTTTTTATGGCTTTTTCTATTCCTCCTCCATATGGATTTGGAAAACCAAACATAGGTGCTAAATATGACTTTCATTTGAATACTTGGGACTTGGTTGCTAAGAGAAAGAAACTTCAAAGAGCATGGGGTCTAAGAGTCTTGTAAATATAAGTGAAATGAAAGTGTTATCTTGACTTAGACCTTGTTTTATCTATTGTGGAGTGAAAGGAAAGGGAAAATCAAGAGGAGATGACACAGAAGAATTTGAATTACTTCAAATCATAAAAAATGTGACAAATGGAAAAAGGGGATATAATGATATAAAAGTGTGATTCCTTATCATAAGAATGAGGAAAATGGAGGAAAACATGCTAACATAGATTATTATGTAGATTCCATCTATCAAAAGAAGCAAAAGTGAAATTTGAGAACAAGGATCAAAAACATACTCTAGAAAAGGAATGACAAGATGATAATTTTATGAGGAGGGCCATGTCCTATCTATGGTCTTATACTACAACTCATAAAAGAGAAACCCATGAGGGTGCCAAAAACCAAGTATATGAAAGAAAATGAGGTAAACAAAAATATGGTAGTTTTGTAAGGAATGTCAGGTCTTATGCACGATCTTATGAAGAAACTAACAAAATAAAAACCCATGAGGGTGCCAAAAGATCAAATGCAAGAAGATAAATAAGACTATGGTACATCAAGAGGAAAATGCTGATGAAATGGGAAAAAATGATCATAAAGACACTAAAGCAAAGAAGGACATAAAAAGACAAAAATAAAAGAGATATGTAAGGGCAAAAATGAAAGTGAATGCCAAATGTAATGTGTAATAAAACCAAAGAATGTTAACGGAAGATAATGATGTTTATAAAGAAAAATTAAAAGAAAGAAAGTGCACAAAAACAAAGAAACATGAGACAAAAAGAATAATTAAAATCTATGCTAATGTCTGTATAAATATGAACAAGTGAAATACAAGTCTATAAGTCTTGAAAGGTTTATTGAAGTTGAATTTATTTGTTATTATGTATTGAATAATAAAAGTGAGCATCACAAGATGCCCCAAAAGGTAGGTGGATGTAGGGATGGGAATCATAAGATGACCCATAGTCTGAAGGGACATGTGGATGGGCATCACAAGATGCTCCAACATGTGAGTTGGAGTGAGGTAACATTGAACCATTACAATGGTTTGCATTGGGTTGGTTTCTTCATTCAAAGATAGGTAAATGTGTTGGTTTGTTAGATTTTAGGTATGTTGAATGTGACATAGGAGTTTTATGAGAGGTATGAAGAGGTAAAGGAGGACCATAGATGATATAATTTAGAGTAGGAATTTGAACTACATATTCTTTTGGTTCATGTGACTTAAGAGGTTGAGATTCAATGGATGCGACAATGTGTTTAAAGTTATTCATGTTAGTTATCATTTCCTTATTGGTGTAGGAAAAAGGATCAATTGTGGTTTGAAAAATATTAGTGGATGAGGTATAGGTATGGGATAATATTTGTTGATCATTAGGTAGTTAATTTTGATGTGATTGTGGCTCTTAAGATTGAAGTTGGGAAGCTTGAAGATAGTCTTGATAACATTAAATTGTTACATTATCAAGATTAAAATGTAGACCAAGAAAGGAAGAAAGAATAAATCAAGAAGATCATGACAAGACTCATGAGAATGACCTATAGTAACATGCCACCAACAAAATTTATCAAGATTGTACCATTTTGGAGGAGGTTTGGAAGGATCAAAGCTCATGGGTTTAGAGGGTGGCAATTTCTGATTAACTTGTTCTAGACTCAAGGGAGGGTGGGTTGGGTTAAAATTGGTTTAATTGGATGCTCTATATTGATCTTGGGGAGGCTTATATGAATTAATTTTAAGATAATATGATTGAAATGTTTCTTTATTAGTTGTTTGAGGTGTTTCAAATTGAGTCATAATAAAGTTTTGCCTTTTTGCTTGGTCTAAGGCTTCATCTAAAGTTTGAGGTGAAAAGATTCAAACTTTATATTGAAGGGGAAGTTTAAGAGAAATTATAAATAGTTTCAAAAGAGTATCATCATTCAATTTATGATCCAATTTATGATCAAGAGACTTCCATCATTTGATGAAAGTATGAGCAAATTCATTAGGAAGTTCTTTGGCATTGATGAAATGGCTAAGATAAATTTAAGGAAGGTCATCATGTTGAAATTTATTCACTAGAGAATTAACTAAATCCTCTATTTGTGAGATGGAATGTCTATGATTTTTTTCATACCACTCAAATGCATCACCAAAAATTTTTTTGGCTAAGACCTTGGTGGTATCAAAGGTGTTAGTTTGGACCCATTCCTTATAGAGATTACCAAAAGACTTAAGAAAGATAATAGGGTCCTTAGTCCCATTATATGTGATAGTTGGAGAAAATGTTTCCAAAATATATGGATGCAATGAATGGGGCTAAAGGTTCATTTTTAAGGTGTTGAATTTTGTTACTCATTAGAGGTTGAGGGATGATATTACCATTAGAATCTCTAAGAGGAGGAAGGATAAAATTTTTATTTGGTTGAGACATGATGACTTGAGGTGGTTGAAATAGTCATGTTTAATAAATGTTGTTTCATGTTCATCATTTGAGATTGATTTATTGTTTGCATGATGTTAATTTCTTGTATGACTTATGCAAGGATTTGAGTTGTATCAATAGGTGGGTTTGAATGTGGGGTATTAGTGTTGATAGGAGGGGGATTATTTGTAGGTGGAAGATTCCCAACATTAGATTTAGTTTCCTTAAGTGTGGTAGAAGAAGAAGGAAGCTAGGTAAAGCCACCCTTCTTGTGAGGAGTATAAATAGTATTATCATCAAGGCTTTTGAAAAATTAGGAACCATCTAGATTATTAATTTGAGTGGTTTCAACCATGTTACTTTGGGAATTGATAAGACTTGGTGATTGTGTTATGGGTGTAACAAGAGGATTATAAACATTGGTTGTAAGGGTATGAGTGTTGATAGGAAGATTATAAACATTGGTATTATGAAGAGGATTAAGATGAAGGACCTTAAATACATTACATTATGTAGTGATTGGTTTTGGTTTAGGAGAAGAGGAAGGAAGAAAATGGATAGTTTCATCTAAATTAATGAAATAAGTGAGATTATTATCCAAATATTTGATTATTCAATGTTATGGACTAAGGGAATGTTGAAAATATGTCATCATTATGAAACAAAAATATATAACCACATAAGGAGAATAAAAAGTGATAGAAAATAGTACTCGACCCTGTACAACAAACATGGGCTAAAAATGGTCTACAAATAGTACAAGGTCGATTGGGTTGATCATGTATCATAAACAGAGGTTAGAAAAGGTCTAAAAATAATATAAGGTTGACTGGGTTGATCTTGTATAATTAATATAGGATTAAAAAAGGTACAGGGTCAACCTAGTACAACAGAGATGGAATATGAGAAATTTTGATAACAAGTTTTGAACTAAAATAAGATAATTTTTGCATCTAATTTAGGAAATAATATGATGAAGAGAAACAAATAGTCAATTGGATCAATCTTGGGCAATCAATTAAAGCACACAATACAAAACCTTGTACTAATGTTGGCTAATGCAATTTTTTGTACTCACTATTGAGTAAAGAGTAAGCAATCAACTTGAAA
>JARHVA010003432.1:395000-612500 GCA_037957365.1 Torreya grandis
GAGTTAAAGCTTAGGGGTTGTGTGGAATGGTTAGATGCATGAAATGAGATTTAATTGAATAGTTATATGGTCTTATGAGTATTTTGTAAGTAAAAAACCAAAGTAGTATTTATACCTATGAAAACACATAAGAATATTGTCAAGAACAAAGCAAAAATAAAGAGAGTGAACATGGAAACAGAGTATGAACTGAGGAGGTTGATGTTAAAAGGAAATATTTATAAGGTATTTTATTAGTAAAATGACTTCAAGCAAAGAAGGAGGATTAAGTTAATACAAGGAGGCTTAATATCCATTGAGTAAGTAAGAGTGAATAAGAAAGACCTAGTAAATGCAAAGTGATCAAAGAGATAAAAAGGTTGAAGATAGAAGACAAAGGACAAGAAAATATCATAGATAGGTATTTGGTAAAGGTAAGTGTGTGTTTCCATCCATATCATGGAAGCTTATTAGAACCTCTACATCAAGATCTTTGATAGATAAATTTAACTTAAACTTACAAGTAAAATATATATAGACTAAATGTACATAGATCATAAGATTAACTTAAAATTTTACCTCTATATAAGTAAAAGGTGTCATCCTAATAGAGACAAGTGCAATAGTGGATGGGCTAGCAACTAGATCCAAAAATGTAAACAATGTTTGCATCAAATCAAATGCTACAAATATTGACTGTGACGATGAAGGCACCATCACCTCCTGGGACATAAAAGTGACATATATATTATTCAATTTCTATGTAAATTAAATGTTATCTAAATTAGATTTGAAAATATAACTTAAATTTAACATGACAATTATATAAAATATACTTGCATGTGTGTAGTGGTTGATGTTTATGCACCAAATGTATGTGCTAAAACTCATCACTCATAAGTATATCATCAAACCCCTTTAAACCACCAATGTCATCATAATCAAAAGGTCTAGTGCACATAGCTCCATAAGAACTACAAGGGTAGGGTCAAGTATGTACACTAGGTGGTATATCTCTAATATTGGTCTGTGAGAGCCTACTTGTATACTGAATGAGTATACTAATGAGTGAATTAAGTGCATGTAGAGTGTCAATATCCATGACCTATTGAATTATAGAGGGTATCTCTAGCTCAAGTAGATTTTGGATACAGATCCTTGTAGGCCAATTAGGCACATGACATACACCTGGTCAATCCTATGTAGAGCCTTTCCCTTGGCCTTAAAACTCACTATAATCAAAATAGTTTAGGCATTGAGGAAAAACTCATATTAGAGTTTACAAAAAATTATAATGGGACCTCATGGTTATTACACGATGGATAATCATACACCATCCACCATCGGTCCCAAAATTTGGTTGTGATTAAATTATAATGAAAGTGATGGATTGAAAAATGTTTAATAGTTATCATAAATGGTAAATTTGTGTCTACATCAATGAATAAGGCACAAATGGAGGATTTTTATATGTTTATTTCTTGACTTCAAGTTTTGACAATTTAACAACATAATAAGCCCTACAACTGTCTTGATATGAATCCCATCTATCAATTTGACTTGTTATAGAGTTAATTTTACCTAATAATGTCTTTAGGCAATTGGCTAGATAGGTGTGATGGGTGTTGGTGGAAGTGGGATCCATAATTCTCCCAATTAATTCTTCAATTTAAATTTTATTTTCCATAATGTGGTCAACTAAACTCTCCTAACTGTCTAGGGGATTTTGTGGAACTATATGAGGGTTAGGTGGAGGGATAGGAGGAACAAGAGGGTTTTGTGAAGGGTTAGGTAGAGGGTTAAGAGGAGGAACAAGAGGGTTTTATGGAGGGTTAGGAGGGTTAGTTAGAATAACAAGAGGTTTAACAGGATGGGCTATCCAAAACAAACAAATTACTAATTAAACAATGAAAATAACTAAAAATTACTAATATTTAGGGTCAATAAGTGTAGTTTTTTAGCACTTACCTCTTCTACGTATTAACATCATCGATTATCGGCTTCCTGGGATGAATTATGGCAAGGTTTAGACTTTCTCACCCAAATTTCAATCACAAACTAGAAACACGTATGAAACAAAGAAAGCTCAAATGCAAAATGAGGAATTTTGCATTCAAGTTTTGATTTTTATTTTTTTGGTTACATGGATAATACGATCATGTTATTAACACAATCGCATCATTGAAAACAATAATCACATGATCACATTATTAATTTGATTGAGTTATTGAAAATAATAATAACACGATCATGTTAATTAAATAACACAATTCCATTATTTAATAACATGATCATGTTACTAAAAATATCCATAGAATTATCCCCTAAATCCATGTACTTACTCTTCTCTTACTTGAGAAATGGTAAGCAAAGACATGTGGACTAATCAATAAAGCTTATGATTGATAAAATTAATTAATTGACAAGGCAATAGTAAAATATTGTAATGCATTCGTTGCATTCTTAGACTCAAGGTCCATGTCATGTGTTTTTTAATATTAGGTATTTAGTAAAATATTGAAACTTTATTTCAATAGTTATAGATTAAGATTTTTAGTTTCAAAGCCTATATAGAGTTGTGAAAGGAATCATTATTTTAAAATGTCTAATTAATAGTAAACATAAAGGGTATAAAGATCCTATGATTTGTTGACCTATAAAAACCTAAAAGAGCTAAGGAAACATTGTAAAAATAGGGGACTACTATTAAGATGATGTTTATAATGTAATTAATGAGTTGTGTCTACTTGCGATTCTAAATTGGGAACAATGTTGTTTAACTACATAGCTATAATGTCAATGTGTGTTTTTTTTTATTGGATGGTATTCATGGTGTTGATGATGTCAAACTCTCTATGAATTTTTTCTTGCTAAAATATGTAGTATCTCCTCTAAATATCATGTTATGAATTCATCTTTAGTGATAGATCCAATTAGTATATGTATAATCTAAATAAAATGTGTATTATCTCCTCTAAATACCATATTATGAAGTCATCTTTAGTGATAGATCCAACTGGTATGTACATGTTCTATTTCAGCATTGAATAATAACATAAGTTGGATAAATAAATAAGGGTGATACTTTATTGAAGATTATGTTTAACCATGTGATCCCACTATTCAATGTAGTATTTACACCATGTATGTTGATGTTGAAATTAGAGTCTTGAAGTAGAATCCATGACTTTATTCTATGTTGAATTTTATTTTATACTTTAAATCTTACTCTATTTTACATATAGAGGCATAATTAGAGTTAATGATGTGAAACAAGTTTCATATTTAATACAATGATCATTTATAGTAATTGTTATATCTAAATAGAACAAGTTACTTAAAAACTAAGTACAGTGTAATCCTATCTAAGATTTGTACATGTATTGGAGGATTTTGGTTGTGTACATAATCTTATCTAATATTTGTACATGTATTAGATGTTTTTGGTTGAGACATGTAGTTGAGAAAAGGTTAAGATAATATTAACCATTCATGTGAAATTAAGTATTTGATGAAGTTTAAATGAACACCTCAGGATAAGGTTATAAATCCAAGATTGTCTTGAAAAAATATATTAGAACCTTGATAGGTGGTATTAAAATTATTCTATTGAATTTTGAAAAAGTTATTTAAAGTCTCACTCTAGCTTAAATAAATATGTTTATTTAATAGTTGAGCTATTATGCTAAATTGCTCCATCATTTCCACTAATATTTGGTTTGAAAAATTACAAGTCAATAATATGGGAGCAACGACTTGATAACATTGTATCTTATTAAACAACCAATGGAGAACTGACTAAACTAGATTCTAAACTTTGTCCTTAGTCCAAATATGAAATAATAGTTCTCAATTACACTTTATTTAACAAAAAAATGTGGATGAGTTTTGTTCATGTGTGTGGTACAACATAAATTTACATGATTTATGTCATTTATCTATAGGTTTATTTTTCCAAGACATACCCAACACATGTGTCACTAGAGTTCAAATCATTTCATAACACTATTCTTTAAAATTTCATCATATTTATTTAGCCTCGATTTCTTATCACTAATTATTATACTTGGAAATTTATGAATAATTATTCATAGGTTCAAAGGCATTGAATTCTACAAGTCATTATCATTAAATATATATTTAATGTTGATGAGAACTCATACAGTTGTGCCCTCACATTTTTAGCAAAATTAGATGCATCACTAGCAATTTGTCTTTTCTAGATTTTAACATTGGTTAATTTTTATGAGAATTTATCTATGTATATTAATTATTTTATATTTCACATAGATATCCAAATAGATTCAAATATTATGGGGACTTGTACATGGGTTACTATCATATCTATAGTAAAACTACATGTATATATTTTAGTGTTTTATTTATAGATTTTAGTAGATTATGGATTGATTCAACACACATACACACATCTATTTTTGAAAATTTTCACATGAGCATTGGAGTAGTTTTAGGATATTTGATAAAGTAAATATTTGTATCCACTCCTTTTCTTTTTACTTTGATATATTTGTTTTTTATGTTCATACCTTCAAAATTTGTTTATTCTTGGCTCTGTCTTTACTTTAATTTCCATGAGTTTATTTATATAATGGAATTGTTTGCTATGTTTTCCTTGTTTACTTTATGTGGCTTCATCTATTTCAATCTCAACTCTATTTATCTTCCTTGCTTCTATATTTTTTTCATGAAATTTATTGATCTATGTTTGATATGTTATCCTTGTTTACTTTGTGTGACTTATCTACTTTCTCTATTTTATTTAGTTGTGATGTGTTTACATTGATTTCTATGGATATTTGTGTTTTTTCACATCCCTTATGCATGTTATGATTCCCTTATGCTTGCTCTATCATTAGTGTGTTTGCTTGCCTTGTATGTCTATTATGTATTCATTGTGTGTTTTTGTTCAATGATTCATAGTATTCATATAACCTTTTATTTTTCATGATTTATATAATATGTTTGTTTCCTTATCCTTTTCTACGTTTCCATGATTTATATTATTTATCTGCATGTTAGTTGTTCCAATACATATCCAACATACGACACTAATTTAAAAAATTTCCTAATGCTTTTTTTAAAATATTACTTCATATTTATTTAGCCTTGAGTTTTGGTCATTAAATATTTTACTCAAAAATTCATGTAGGATTTAACATAGGTTAAAATACATTAAATTATAAATGCCAATGTAATTTGACAAAAATTTAGAGACGTACGAAACTCATATAAGGGTGCTATGATTTTTTTTAGAAAACCAAGTACATCACATCCAATTTTTCTTTTCTAGGTTTCATTAATTTTTTTGTCATGAGAATTTATCCATGTATATTTGTTTTTGTAGTTTTCAAAAAGATATCTACATATACTTAAAGATGTTGGGGACTTATACAAGGGTCAATCTAATACCTTCATTAAATTTAGTTGTTAATGTTTTAGTATTTTATTTTTAAATATATTGCACATTATAGATTTATTTGACACTTATCCAAATCGAGATATATTTTTAGATTCTCACAAACGTAAAGGATTAGTTGTAATATATTTAAGAGCAAAAACTTTAGTATCCATTCAAGCTTGTTTTTTTAATATGTTATTTTTTTATGTTCATGCCTTTTATTTTTCTTCTTTCTTAGTTATGCAGGTATTTTTCATAACATTTATTTATTTATATGATGATAAATTATTTTCTTTGTGTTTGATATGTTTTCATTGTTTTAATATAATGTGACTTCATTATTTTAAATCTTCACTTTTTGTCTTTATTTCTTGCATATGTATATTCTATGCATGATATTACTAGGTTTGTGTTTTATATTTTTTCATTTTTTAATCAATGTGCCTTTTCTTCTTTTTCTATTTAATTTAAGTGTGATATACTTACCTTATTTTTTTTATCTAATTGTTTTGTGTTTTTGTTTTCCTTTTTCATGGTGAGTTTAAATTTTATAGTCTCTACAAACTTTAAGTGTGATATTGCTTGCTTTATACTTAATGTGTCTACATATTGATTCCTTCACTGTCTCCTGTTTGCTATGTTCATCTTCTTCCTTGATTTTATAAGTAATTTTCATACCATGCATTTGTTTATATGATGACATATCTTGCTTTGTATTTTTTATGTTTTCCTTGTTTAATCTAGTGTGATTTCATTACTTTACTCTGAACTCTACTTGTTTTCCCTCCTTACATCTATATATTATGTATGACATTGTTTGGTTTGTTTTTTATATGTTTTTCTTATTTAATACATGTGACTTTTTTATTTCTCTATCTACTTTAAGTGTGATATGTTTACCTTTATTTATTTGTTTAATAGTGTGTGTTTTCTTGCCTTTTTGTTGTGGGTTTTACTTTTCTACCCTCTGCATACTCTACATTTGATATTATTTTATCTATATTTAATGTTTTTCCTTGATGACTTGTCTAGTTTTTTTCTTTTTCTTTTTTTTTCTTTTTTTTTAAAATTTATTTATGTGTTTTGGTATAATGATTCATAGAATTTAGATGTTTATTTATCTCTGCATACATTTCCATGATTTGTACCATTCATCTACAATTCAATGTTTCCAAAATGTGTACAATAGATGACACTAATTCATGATATTTCCTAACCCTATATTTTTATATTAAATCAAATTTATTTAACATTGAATTTTAGTCACTAAAAATTGTACTTAGATATGTATGTTCGATTTAACATACTTAGATATGTATGTTTGATTTAACATAGACTAAAATACATTGAATTACAAATCATTTTTGTCTGTAGATTTTTGGAATTAATACAAAGATACTCGTGCATCACTTCCAACTTGCCTTTTTATGGATTTTAACAGGTTATTATAGTGAGCATTTATTAGTACATGTTTCATAGGGATATCCACACAAATTATGAGATGTTACAGAATTGTATATGGGTCACTATCATACCTCCAACAAAACTAGGTTTATTAGTTTAAGAATTTTATTTATAGATTTCAAAAGATTATTGATTGATTCAACACTTATGCATATACATGTATTTTACATGTTTAAATGAAACATCAACTTAGTTTCAGGAGTTTCATCAGGATTGAAGACAACTCCCAAAGGCATTTTTTTAAAAGATAAAAATATTTATTAAAAAAATTAAATTACATACATATAGTTACCACTTTTGGTATGTTTAAGAAGCAGATAGATAAGAGACAACAAAACTACTGATTAAGTTGAATTTAAGAAATCCTCAAGAATTAGTGGATTTTAATCTTAGTTTTCCCATTACATAAATCTATATTGGATAAATTATGGATTGTTTGATTCACTTCCAACCATTCTAAAGTGTTCCTATCCTGATTAAAAGCCAATGCATACCTAGTTGGTCTTTCACTACCTTGTTTAGCCAAAACAATTACCCACAACATTCCTTTATCTAGCCACAAAGATTGAGATGATGTCCTAAAACTATTAACGTATGGATTTGATTTTAGTGACAATATTTCTTATTTACCAAGCTCATAATAAAAAATTAACAATAAAATCTAAAAAACCCTCCATAATTTGAGAATACAACTCGACTAGAATCTTTCATACCCTTACTCCCAAGCATTAAGAGAACCTTTGCTGATAGCCAACCAAGAAATATTTTAGATAATATGGACTTATCAACAATCCAAATTTTTGAAAAGTATCTTAAATAAATTAGATTGTATCAATATTGAATTGGACTATATCGAGATTAAGTTGGATTTATTACAAATAAATCACATATGTCTAATGTATTTGTGATAAGTCCAAATCATTTAAAATGATTATAAATAATTAGTAGTTTAAAATTTTCATAAATAAATTGGACTTCATCAAGAATTACTTGGAATTATTACAAATAAATGACATCTATATTATATATTTGCACTAAGTCCAAATTATGTGACCATTCAAACTAGTTCATAGACCATGCATTTACAGATAATAAGACATGGTGGTTTATTTCTTAAGGAAAAATAATCCATACATCAATTGGGTGCTTAGGTGAGATGTGATTTAAAACACCTGGGATGATTATGATGCCATGTGTCATCAGTAAATTAGATCATGAAATATCTATTTAATCTAATTTGGGTGACATCCTCATGACCGTCAAAGTTTATCTCATATTTGTGTGTATACCACATGTCGATCATGGGTGTTCTATTATTATATTATTCATATAATCTCCCACATAGCTGAACTACTGAGATTGTGATACATGTTGCAATCTCTAGTGCTCGCATTATTTAGGAATTTTGCTTGGATTGGTCATTATTATGCATAGTCAAGTCACTGAGATTGTGCCATGTGGCAAAATCTTGGGTGCTTGTATGAAGTGTAATTTGAAAAACTAAAAATCTGATTAATAAAATTTGTCAATACGTAAAATTATTGAAAAACAAATCTTGACGTGCAGATATGACATTCTGAGGCGTAAACCCCAAAGACCTTTTCATGTACATGATAATGTTAAAGTGTATTTTTCAAAACACAAAATCTTAAATGTAAATTCTCAGATGTGCAAATTATGAAGACTATTTTGAAAGATGCAAAATGTGAAGTTTAATTTGAAAAACCAAAAAGCTGAAGAAGTTTTTGTGATTCACGAAATGTGATCTAGATATTTGGAATATGAGAAAACCGAAGACCATTTTGAATCATAAAAATGTGAAGTGGATGTTCCAATAGTCAAATGTTATTAAATAGATCCACAGGTACCAAAATATTGAATTGTCATAGTAAAAAATATAAAAATCAAATTCTGAAGTGTATTTTCCAAGACCCAAAATGTGAAGTGCCACTAGAAATAAATATAAATAAATAAAACAATAAAAAATTATACATTCTCAAAAAATGGACTAAATTTTGAAAAAAGTATTCATATTTCTCATTCCAAAATTAAAGAAAGATTGTTTCAAACTACCCAATATTTTTATCACTATTTTTATTAGTGCCTAGTGGGATGATGCTTTCAAATAGTCTATTACAATTTCTTTCAAAAAATCAGTGAGAATAAGTGTATGACCTCTCCAATTTTTATTTGGTTTCCAAGGATAGATGATACTATCTATGAGTGTGGATGGTAAATATGTGTCAATTGGGTTTGTCTTCCATTTATTGTCCAAGTAGCCTAAATAAGTTTTTACTTATTCTACATCTTTTTTCCCTACATGAACTGGGATGAACCAAGCTACATTAACCTTTATTCTATATCCCTATTGTTGGGGAATCCAAGAACACCACACCTATTCTGATCCAACTTGTTAGGATCTTGCTCCTTAGAAAGAGCACAATATGATTACCAAATACAAGCAATTAAACATGCGAAATTAACCAAAAGTACAAGTAACTAGAATTCACAAATAGCATAGAATATGAGAGACAATACACAATCTTGTATTAATACTCGTACAGAAAAGAATACAATAAAGAAGATGCCACTTCTTCTCCCACCTTCTAGAGGCTTCCCACACCTCAAGTGTACAGTAATTCTTCTTCAAAAGTTCACTCTCCTACCAAAAATGGTCCCAACACACAACTCACACATAGAATTGGTGTTCACCTCTCTAACCAATTAGTAATAACCCTGCCAGTACACCAAGTACTCAAAGTACTTCAAGTAGATCTCCCATGAACCTGTAACCTGTAATTCAACAGACCATACTTACACATGTAGATCTCCTATGAGCTTGCAACACCCTACAACTCAATGATCTTACAATTGGAAGAAATCCTTTTCTTGCCTTCCTTTTTAGCTCATAATTACAATACATGCCAATGGGTCTATAAATAGATCCTAGACTTAAACAATAACTTAGACTCTTAATTTACTAATAATATACACGCAACTCAAGACTCAAAATAGCCTTTACATGCAAACAATCAATTCAACAAACTAACTGTTCGTGCAATGAACAGTTCTAGAACACACAGGCGACTGACGTCGGTCCCTGTCTGACTGGTGCTGACCGATGTCGGCCGACTCCCTACCGATGCCGGTTGCCTTTTGCATTCATCATGACTGACGTTGATTATACTACCGATGTTGGTACTTCTAGAACTTTAGCAACCTCCTCATGTCTTTAACAAGTTGAAGCTTTTAGGTCCACAACCTAACAATCTCCCACTTAGAGATAAATAGTTGTAACTGTACCTGTACTTATACACCATCTAGTTTGTTCCCTTGGCTTTGTATCCCTCTTCAAGATCACCCTTGAAGACCAACCACCACAAAACCTATGGTGCACCTCCTGTCATCCAAATCACCTGCCACATCCGCATCTACAACCCATGTAGAAAAGAACTTGACACTG
The DNA here is from genome assembly GCA_037957365.1 of Torreya grandis. NCBI lineage: Eukaryota > Viridiplantae > Streptophyta > Pinopsida > Cupressales > Taxaceae > Torreya > Torreya grandis. Next base: position 405,326 of record JARHVA010003432.1, read on the forward strand.
AAAAACATGTGCACCTGATATTGGTCCCTCTAAGAATCCACTAAACTACCCTCCAATGCTTCTTTCCCGAATTGGCTCCAAACTTGTGACAACTCCCAGTACTTGGGAAAACTCAGGTCTAGTACATACCATGCACTTAACCTCATTATGTGAATCAAGACACTATTCTGTGAACTGTCCAACTATCAGCTTGCTAACCAGTCTCACACAATCATCCTGAAACAAAGTCAACATGTGACCTTTCATGTCCCTAGAACACACTCATGCCAAAGAATCTTGCTGCTCCCAGATTCCTCATGACACACCTCTGAACTAGCTTTACCTTTAGTTTAGCAATTCCCTATATATGTAACCCTGCAACAAGCACATCATATAGTAATAGGATAATGTAGCTAATATTATCCAACCTGGTAAAGAGAAACACAATGATCAAACCTCCATTGTCTTGTAGCTTACTCAAGACCATATACCCTGGCCTTCCGTCTCACATGTCCATTTTTGCTCTTCTTTATCCTGAACATCCATTCGTCTCTCAGTGCTTCCTTCCAGCTGGCAACTCCACCCAAAACTCTTGTTTGGTTCTCCTCCAAGGAATCACATCCTCATCCATGCCAAGCTCCCACTATTTCTTGGATCTACCTGCTCTACTTCTTTAACAACTTCCTGGTTCTTTACCATCAATGAGTAACAAGTAGTGTAAAGAAGGGAAATGACAAATTTGAGGCTTACTTACCCTTTAAGTCCTCCATATGGCTGCTTGAGACACCTTGAAAGCTTGTTGTTCGCCCAAAATCCATCTCAGTGACTGATGCCAGTCACATCTCAGTCTGCACCTGACCGATGTTAGTTCCATGCGGCTACCTCATCACCGATGTCAGTTCCCCCTGACCAATTCTAGTGTTTATCTGCCCTGAGTCACCGACGTCAGGCTGCACATAGCCGACATCGGTCCCTTTCTGGATGTCAATGTCAATTTTCTAACCAACGTCGGTCTTTGTGTTTTTCTTGTGAGAAATGACTTCTACCTGCGAGCTCTTTTTGGATCAAACCCTTGTCCAAATCACCCTTGCTCTGCTCAGAATTCTTCAACCCCTTACGCTGATCTCTATCCATCATCTTCTCCTTGAAAACCAAGGCTTTTCTGCTCTTGTCATGAACATCAGATTCCTCAAGAAATGTTACCTTCTTCTTCTGCATACAAAAATCTTGATTCATGCTTTTCAAATCCGAAAGCATACCCTTTGACTCAAGAACATGCATCTCCTTCTTATTCATGTGACCAAGCCTATTAAGCCACATCTTTGAATCTATAGCTAAAGTAGATAACCTAGAAAGAGAATCAGTAATACAAGTAGATAGATAAAGCGTACCTACTTTCTTACCTCTTGCTACAACAAGTGCACCCTTGGTAACCTTCCAAGAGTCTGCTGTGAGAGTTATTGTGCAACCCTCATCACCCAAACTTCTTACAAAAATCAAATTTCGCTCCAGAACCGAGACATGCATGACCTCCTTCAACACCCATGTGTTACCTGTCTACAATTTCAGCTTCACTTTCCCTTTGCCAACCATCTGACAAGGCATACCATCCCCTAAATAAATTTCTCCAAATTCTCCCTAGACATAATCATGAAAAAATTCCCTATTTGGGGATGCATAAAAAGAGGCACCATAATCTAAAACCCAAGATTCTAATTTATCCAAAGAACATACCAAAGCATCCTATGCAACATAATCTGCAACATCTGCTTCTTCTTCATGTCCTTCATGCTGATCTTCACCCAACCAACAATCTCTCTTTAAGTTCCCTTGCTTTCCACATATCTAGCAGGTTATTCTACCATATCTAGACTTGGATCTCCTTCCTATCTTTGACCTTGATCTCCCACGCTCAATCTTCTCTCTTTGCCTTCCCCTGCTTTCCACACTCAAAGCATTTCTTGATGATTCACCTGTGCTTTTCCTGTGAATCTCTTCATTCAAGATTACACTCACAACATCATCCACTTTTAAGATTTTTGAAGTAGATGCAGTATTACTAACTGCCATTACCAAACTTTCCCAACTTTCAGGTAATGAGCATAAGATTAAGAGAGCCTTAATTTCATCATCAAAAACAATATTGACTGAATTTAATTGGTTTACCAAACCATGGAAATCACTAAGATGACTATGAATAGATCCACCTTCCAACATTTGCAAATTAAATAATTGCTTCATAAGAAATACCTTATTCGAAGCTGAGGGTTTTTCATATAAATTTTCCAAAGATTCCATCAACTCTACCATTGTCTTAGCGTGTGATAAGTTGGAAATCACAGATGATGCAAGACTCAACCTTATAGATCCCAGAGCCTTCTGATCAAGAACCTCCCATTCTTCATCCTTCATATCCCAGGGCTTGCAATCAACCCCAACCAATGGTAAGTACAAATCTTTTTGATATAGATAATCTTCAATCTGCATCCTCCATATTTGATAGTTATTGCCATTAAACTTCTCCATTCATAGCTTATTGTCTTCTGCCATTGCTCTACTCCCACTCAAACAAAAACCCCTGTGAGTAACCTGTAATCAACACACACTAACTAGATCTGATACAACTTGTTGGTATCCTAACCAAAAGCTCTGATACCAGTTGTTGGGGAATAGAAAAGAATACAATAAAAAAGATGCCACTTCTTCTCCCACCTTCCAGAGGCTTCCCACACCTCAAGTGTACAGTAATTCTTCTTCAAAAGTTCACTCTCCTACCAAAAACAGTCCCAACACACACATAGAATTGGTGTTCACCTCTCCAACCAGTCAGTAATAACCCTGCCAGTACACCAAGTACTCAAAGTACTTCAAGTAGATCTCCCATGAACCTAGAACCTACAATTCAATAGACCATACTTACACATGTAGATCTCCTATGAGCTTGCAACACCATGCAACTCAATGATCTTACAATTGGAAGAAATCCTTTTCTTGCCTTCCTTTTTAGCTCATAATTATAATACATGACAATGGGTCTATAAATAGATCCCAGACTTAAACAATAACTTAGATTCTTAATTTACTAATAATAGACACGTAACTCAAGACTCGAAATAGCCTTTACATGCAAACAATCAGTTCAACAAACTAACTATTCGTGCAACGAACAGTTTTGGAACACACAGGCGACCGACATCAGTCCCTGTCTGACTGGTGTTGACCAATGTCAGCTGACTCCCTATCGATGCCGATTGCCTTCTACATTCATCATGACCGACGTCAGTTATACTGCAGATGCTGGTACTTCTGGAACTTCAGCAACCTCCTCATGTCTGCAACAAGTTGAAGCTTTTAGCTCCACAACCTAACACCTATTTGTTTGTAGTATCTCAATATTATTTTTAACTCTAACAACCCATACTATGTAGTCCACTCCTATAGAATCATCAATTTTGACAAATAACATATCTCTCATTTACACATCTTTAGATGGATTAAATGCATTTTTTGTTCTTTTACTTCTTGGGCCAATATATGTATTTAAAGATGCCACTCCAAAATCAAGGGTCCTATCATGAACCATTTTACGCATATCTCTATACAGGGGTATGTCTTGATGAGTTCTAGGCTAAAAATCTCCTATGAAATCAACTTTAGAAGGGAACATTTCTTCTTTCATTATGTCATGGATGTGTTGGAAGTAATATGCTAGATCCTTCTGCTTACTATTTTTGGTCAAACCAAATTCATTAAATTTTTGTCCATACTTATTCAAGTTATTTTTAATTTATTTTTCACTCTTATTTCTACTTCTATCTGAGTCTTTTGCAATAATGGAATCTTGAGACATTTCTCTATTTTTCAAGTCCTTGAAATATATTTTTGTCGGATTACCTTCTGGAACATTTAGCTCACCATTTTTTTTTATTCCCCATAATGTAATTAGGGGTGACCAATTTATATCTCTTATAGATTTTTTACAATACATAATGGGTTGACCTTGATTCATGCATAGAAGAAAGTATTCACCTTTTGGAAAGCCTACTATTTCATTTTTTCCTTTTAATTGGTAAATATTAACATACTCTTTGAAATCCACTACCTCTTCAATTAAATATGGCGTGAAGTTTCTTGTATTTTCACATGTCTTATAAGTGTCCATCATCTCTACCACACTCGATACATATTTCCTATTTATACATTTAGATAGGTTTACAAATGTGTCATCGATGTCCTCATTAGTATTTCCTACAGGGAGAAATATAACCTCAACATCGAGAAAAACACCTTTTTAGATGAGGAGAGATAAATATTCCAACACATACCTGTACAAAAAAGCATGATTTTATGAAATCGTAAATGTAACATTAGTTTCATATAAGGTTCAATAGTTTTTAAATATAATTATGGATGGAAGTACCTATTCTTATTGTCCCTAACATAGTTGTCTAATTGAAGGTATAGCCTGGAAGGAGTTTCTTGAAGGCACCACTTGATTGTGATTCTTCTTTATATTTCTTGCATTCAAGGTAGTATTTTTTAGACAAAAGTGCATTATACAATAGATATTTTGAAGATCCAAGTTTATATAGTAAAGATCCATAAGTATCTGGAATTGTTTTTTCTATATCCCTAAAATAATTGTTTAATGAGGTGATAGTAAATTTAGACCCTTTAAGAACATAAGATAAAAAAAATGCCCATATTCACCTACACCATGAACATGTGTTATAATCCCTACCATTAACAACTCTAATATTCTATCGATAACTACATTGATTTTTGTCACTATCCTTGACACAATTGTTTTTTGGTGTTCCACCTTGTCATGAATGACACTGAGGCATTCTTCAAGGTATTTATCTAACATTCATTTATGTGTGTAATACATTTGTCTTGCATAAAGTATTTGATTTGAGTGCATCATGAATTCTTGATTGATACACTCTTCCTGATATCTAAAAGGGACCCAACGCACTTCTATTGAGTCAACAAGATGCATGTTTTGTACCTAGTGAAGTGATCAAACATCTTAATGGTCACATCATGAAAATTATTTCTCCACATGTTATTGAATTTTGGATATGATATTGACTCATATTACATATCTTCTAGTTGTGCATTGATGTGCCTCCTCATAAATTCTTGAGTGAAACATGCTAGAATATGTCGAACATTTTCTCATGAGTTGTCTATATCTACCTGGCATGTTATTCATGGAGAAATATCTAAAAAATCATCCACCAATTGGTAAACAAATATTTATTTGTCATTGTCTTTTGTTGTGTCTTTTTGTCAAAATCTCCCTACATGGAATGCATTTTGTTCCCCATTTTTGTGGCAATTTTGAATGTCAAAAAATCTACTTCTCTTCAATTCATATATTTTAAGCCAAAATTCCAAATAGATATCTGTACCCTAAAAATCAATTCTTATTTTGTTTTTACTTTTATTAAACAAATTGGTAGAAAGGTAATCCAAGACATGTTGCCTCCTGTCTATTGTAGTGGAATCAAGTAAATTCATCTTTGCAAATTTTAGAATCTTAAATGACAATCCTGACTAGAAACATTTTTGGGTGTAACATTTATCTGCATACATTGTTGAAATCTCACTATCTATGCTTTCATCAAACTCCACTTGGTTTAGTGAAGTGTTTGGCTTTTTTTTTTGGCTTGAGTATTTTTAGGCATGAGTTAATTTTTTTGGATGCATTTACACTAGGAATCTCAGGATAGGAATGCAACCAAAAATCTCCCCTAGTTGTGTAAATTCAACATAACCACAGGCAATTTTTTATTCATTTGTAAGAGGTTGTACATTTTTGCAACAAATGTACCCTTTCCCCAAGAAAAGTTTTTCTTAGGGTATGAAATGTGGTAGGATCATTGATATATCAAATAAATGACTCCAAGCAAGGGTTTTATTGTTGCAATGGTTTTATATGTATAAATAAACTCAAATTATTTTTTCTTTGTTCCATTTCATTGTATATAGAAAACTTTTATATGATGTGTTGCATCATTCTTGTGCTCCATATAGTAAAACTATCAATTACATCCCCTAATTATCCACAAAATCTATAGGAAATGGAAGTGGTGGAGTCATATCAAAAGCTTTAGTCACATTAGTGCTTACACATTCAATAGGTATTTCCTCATTATGGCATGTGGAAGTAAGATTTATGGGTTCTAGATATTTAGCATCTAGACTTGCCACTTTGTGTATTCTTCCTTCACCAATGACCTTACCATTAATTATGAGACAAACAGGGTCTCCAAAATGGAAAGCCATTGATGTATGATTTTTTAGCCTAGACATTTGCAAAATATATGAGAAGAGTTGTTAATTAGGTTATTTATAACATTAGTCCAATTTATACTTGTATGTAGTAGATAAAACTATATTTATTCCAAAACATAAGCTTGGAGATATGTTAAAACCTAAAAATGTTAAAAAAGTAATGTATAACATTTTTTTATCAACATGGTTTATGTCAATCTAAAAAAATAATATCTTTTAATATCATATACTGCATACTTCAATTCTTGATTCATATACTTTAAAGGTATATCTTAGGAGATACATTTCAAACATGCATTAGAGTGGAATAGCCGCATAGAGAAAAATAGATAATTAAGTTAATATTCAACCATGTATTTTATTACAATACAAAATGATGAGTAATGGGGGTTTTCAGAAAAATTATGGAAAATGATTAGCTTCTTATATTTTGGGATCCTGTAGTTGATTTGAACCTCTGTTGTGGACCCAAAAGTTTGAAGGTATATCTTAGGAGATACCTTTCAAACATGCATATGGGTACCCTTGAAGGTTTTAGGGGCCTTGTAATACCTTCAAGGGTACCTATGACATAATAAGACTTCATTTTTTAATAGACAAGGACATCTAGCATGCACCCATGAACCCATGGCATTTCAACATGAATCCAATGATAGAATCCCTTTGTCTTATGAACCTACCCTTTGGCCTTTCTAAAATGATCACTTTTGTCCTTGACCGTTCAACTAATTTTTTTAGACATTTTGTTTAAGAGAAGTGACCCTTCAAGAGAATTATTGTGGACATTTTTTCCAAAAATAATTCTCTCAAAACAATTTACTTAAAGGACATATGCCCTTCAAACTCCTTGAACCTACCCTTTAGGAATTTTGAAAGTGACCTCTTAGACATTTTGAAGTGACGACTTACCCTTTAGGACTTTTGTCTCAAACCCTTTACCCTATGGGACCTATCTTTCAAAAATTTGTTCTTACACTTCAGGATATTTGTCCTGGTCTCTTGCCTTATGAAAAGTATCATTTAACCTCTTCATAATGACCCATTTTCCATGGACATACCCTTCAGGATTTTATCTTCCCAAGCCTTTAGTCCCTTTTGAAATGACTACTTGTCCTTTAGGATAATTTTCATAGCCCTTTCCCCCACAAAAAATACCCTATGGAGTAGACCCTTTGATAATTTTGCCATGAAGTAGACCCTTCGGATCTAAAGGTACATACCCTTCTAGCTTTATGTAGTAGAACCTTTGGAATAACCCTTAGTCATGAAAAAGTTCCATTTGGGAAATTGAAAGTGCCCTTTAGGATAATTGGCTTAGAACTTTTGATCGACAAAATAGCCATTCAAGGAAATTATTGCAAACATTTTGTCCAAAACAATTCCCCTAAAAGAATTAGTTAATAGACATCTTGCCAAATCACTTTTTACTGATATACACCCCAATGCCCTATTACCAAGAGCACTATTGGCCTCACCATACTTAGCCAAAACAAAAGTGAAAATATTTCCCATCAATCTATTAAAATACCCCCACAAACTTGAGATAAAAAAGTTTGAATTATAAATATATATAAAAACAAATTGAACATTGTACATTTATATCGCATGAATTGTTATTCAATGTAGAATCCTATCTAGGCAATTCACAGTTATTGAAGCTATTAATGCTTTTAAACTAATGTTAGACACAATCATTTACATTGTGGATGACATCTTTCCCTTGAAATTGGTAAAGTTTGACTTAGCCAAAACAAAAGTGAAAATATTTCCCATCAATCTATTAAAATACCCTCACCAACTTGAGTTAACAAAGTTTGAATTATAAATATATCTAAAAACAAAGTGAACATTGCACATTTATGTCACATGAACTGCTATTCAATGTAGAATCCTACATAGGTGATTCACAACTATTGAAGCCATAAATTCTTTCAAAGTAACGTCAGACACAATCATTTGTATTTTGGATGACATCTTTCCCTTAAAATTGGTAAAGTTTGAAGTCTCCTACTTTATTATAGAAACAAAGATCCCTAGCTTCTATCTCAAGAATATTGTGAGTAAAACCATGACTAATCTAGAGATGAATTATTTGCACAGCCTACATATCATAAAGAAGAAGACTTCAAGTAGCACAGTGCATATATATGCATAATGGCATCTTCATCCAAGGTGTTTCAAGGGGAAAATATATCATCCTCATATTCAATTAAGGACTCCATGAATTTCATAGATATAGTCTTTGATGCTACAATATTTTGATATAGGTACCATATATATTCAAAATTATGGGACACCATTTATTGTGAGAATGTATTTTCACTAGAGGATGAGATTGCACTTGTGGATAGACTATTCTTCAAGGAACTAATGGTGTTCAAACATTAAAGATTATATTTTGTTGCTACCAAGCCAGAAGTAATGCCATGTATTGACCTTCTATGGGGTTTGTTTTTCTTTGTAAGGATATCATAGGATATTTTCCTAATTCATTCAATCAATAACACAGTGGTTGTATACATATCAGAAGCCAACTTCCAAAGGTATTAATCTTTGAGCATACCTGATGCTTATTTTGATAAACACATAGTGGTGCACTTTAGTGAAGAGAGTTCAATTGAGAAGGCAATATCTTCATGGATGCTCCCAGATCATACCATTACATAGAAGGGGAAAAAGCTAAAAGGAGCTATTTCAATCGACAAATTCATAATGGGGATTCACATTGGCATGGCTCTCCTTAATCAACTATATGGTATGCTAAGTATTCATTTTGTCAGTTTAGACTAGGTGCCATTATTGTATATCATTCTCACCCATGATAATACATATGCCCTAGGAAAAATAATCATCTTTCACTTGAGATAGTAGATAATCTATAAGGACAATCATCCCATGCCTTTGAGCAATTTCTACATGATGTCTTATTTATTGAATGTAGTCATAATACCTATTATAAATATCTTAGGGAATTGTGGACTTTGGCCATGGATTATTAAAAGAATAGGATTTTCAACCATTATCAATTCATCCACATATATGCATATACCAAAAACATGGTCAAGATATTAGAGAATGTCTATCCATAGGTATGGCAAGCCATTCATGGCTTGGTTATGCTTAGAATCAAGCCTAATATCATAAAGAACTTGGATGGAAAAGGGGATTATTTCCTCTACCCAAACTTCACAGTAATCATGATTTAAGGAAATAAGGTGAATCCCTTGTGTCTTCCCAAGTACATCCTAGACAAGTTGGCAGATCAAGAAATTACTTTCCAATTATGGTGGAGTGTTGAGGAGGATTTATCCAAATAGAAGAAAATCTTATTCGTTGGCCACCATGCGACAATTATAATAATAGTTTATACAATGAGGAAACATTTCACAGAATTGGGTAGCAAGCACAAAAATTACCCATTCCCCATCCTTACACATAGCTATTGGGATCCTCATGGGTAGGTTCAAAATCACATACAGCGATTCAACATCCCTTACAGCCATGTTCCATATCCATATTATTTTCTATTTATTAATTTAAAATATGATGAGGAATTTTTAGAGAGATCTAGGATCATTGGGCTGAAAATAGATATTTACAAATAATCCAAGATGACCCCTCAATTATTGCTAGAGAATTAAACAATAAGAAGACTCTATACAAGGGATGGGAGCACTCTAATTTTTGGAGATGAAAGACTGAGGAGAAATAAAAGGACCTAGTAGGTCCCTCATCTCAAGACCTTCCATTAAAGCTAAAGATTGTGAAGAAAGAGCCAAGGCTACCTAATCCCATTTCTAGTAGAGGGGCATAAGAATGGGATCCCATCAGCTTAGATCCTAAGAAGAACACCAAAACAACCAATTATGAACACCACTCAAGTATCTACTGATAGGAATTGGGTATAGATTGCTACATCTATTATGATACTAACATCAAAATCAACATCATCAACACCCCAAGACTTCCCCACATAACTTAAGACTCTTATGGTTTATAAGAGGAAGCCTAGGACTCATATAGGTAGTCCTACAGTTGAACCAGCACAAGGCTTGCCTCTTTCATCTCAAGAGGGGGACATTGTAATAATCAAATACATTGAGTAGGATTTTGATGAAGAATAAAAACTAGAGGAAGCTAAGGCTATGAGTTTTAAAGTAGGACCCATAACACCAACTTCTCTAGGTACCCAACCTCTTATATGTTTTCCTTTATCTTTTGTGCCAATTTTTGGAAAAGTTTCAATTTCTTCTATGCTAAGATCATCATGAGTGGAAGTCCCTACTTCTACCTCCATTTACCCCTCCATTACCACCAATACCATTGACCCCTTTATTTCCACTTCCATCACACTCCCACTACCTACCTCCTCTATCCTGACTAGCACTTCCTATCATAGCCATAAAAAATAATAAGGTCACCAGGAAGGTGAAGACTACTTTAGCCATACCACAACTTCATGTTCATTCCACCCAAATTTCTCTTCCATTATTATCAACATCTTACACAAAATAAACCATAGTGGTAAGTGCTAGTATGGGAAGGAAGGCCAAGCCCCAAGTGATCATGATCCACCCACTTCCTTAATTTAGAGTCGATTGGTCCAAAATTATATGGCCTTCCCTACCCAACATCCTTATCAGGCCACAAAGGAAACAACAGGTTCAAGAAGAGGTTGAGGAAGAGGCTATTGTCACAACTTTTGATGCATCTTGATTGGACATCCCTCTAAGGGCAATTAACTTGAGAAGCAAGGCTTCCTAAATGCCAAGCTTCAAAATCACTGAGCTTCCCTTAGTGTCCACTCTATTTGATCCCCCATTTGGTAGTATTTAGAGAGTGAGGAAGAGGAATATGGAAGATGATAAAGGTAATATAATCATCCTTGAGGAAAGATAATAAGTTTTATCCTTCATAAAGAGGCAAAATAGGAAGTTGAGGTAGTCTCCATATGTTAAAAATATTGTAGACCTGACACATGTACATAAGGATGCAATATTTTATATCCACAAAGGCATAGAATTGGCTCAATAGGAGCTTCAGGCTAAAGTGTAGACACTATAGGCCGAGGTAAAGAAACTAAAGGAGTAGGCAAAGATGGTACACATTCCTATAGGCATAGAATCCAAGGTATAGGAGGTTGTTTCTAGATGTTATAACTACTTAGAGGCCATAGAGTTGATGAAGATCGAAATGGACCCTCATGTGAGCAATGCCAACCTATTGGTCAATTCCTTGATAGATGACAATGCTAAATTAAATATGTTAGTTGTATACATAGGAAACTCTTTATGCAATCATCTTGACCTCATGAAAATGCTATAAGTATCTAATGCCTTGAATTTGGGCATCATCAGGTAAGAAGAGGTAAAATAATGGCTATAATCAGTTGGGGTTTTAGTCCCCAAGTATTAGGTGCATGAAGCCAAACTCCAAATTTTTCATGGTTTAAATTATCTAAAGTGAAGGACACCATCGATAATTTGATTCATTAGATCAATTTTGACAAACTTATTCAAAAAGTAGTAAATGACTTCAAATAGAGTTTACAAGGCCTAACACTTGAAGATATTGAGTCAAAATTGAGCAAGGCATGAGAGAAAGTAACAGAGGTCTAAATTTTTAGTAATAAAATTTAGATAACCAAGGATGAACATACAAATCTCCTTGGGTAAGTTAAAATAATTCATCAACCACTGATGCTAAATTTGAATATTATATGACAACATCATGATGTAGCACATAAAGTTTATGAGGAGAACAAAGTAAGGAAAAGGAAGACCTCTAGTGGTGTATCGACTTTTATAGCTACCACCTCAATATCCACACCAACCAAGGTGTATGAAGTGCTTCATATGACTAAGCCTTAATAGGCTAAAACTTCATGTATGTACAATTTTGTAACGATGGATATATATATAACCTATCTATAGTTTGAGCCTTTTATTGTAAAAGTTGAATCTTTATATTTTGTACACATGCACACATTTCCTAGTTTTGGAAAGGTCAACTTATTTAATTAATAATTATAAGTTTTATTTTATACAGTTTTAGACCACATTTATAACTACATGTTCTAACTACCACTGGTAATCACTTTACATGGACTTGGAGGGTGAGGTGAACCCTTCCCCAAATATATATACAGTTGTAACCCAACTTAGTTTTTTTTTGTTAGAGAATTTTGAATACAAGAGAATCATCATTTTTTATCATTAGTGAATGTGTTTGCATAATTTATTTCCAATTTCTATGTAATTATTTGTTATTTCCTTTGGTTGAATGTTTTAATAATCTTTAGTATGTAAAAGTTGTGAATGAATTCTTTATTGTTTTGATAGATATACTAATTTGTAGGTGTGAAAAAGCTACTCAAGGATTGGTAAATATATTGGTTCAAATAGTCAATTTCAAATTGATTCATAATTTTGATTGTGCATGAGTGCTTTCTTGGATGTAGTTTTATGTGTGTGTGTAATCGTTGTCTCAGATACTTCACTAGCCTAAGCCATAAATTTTTGTTTAAGGGTGTGCATTAGCTACCCTAAATGAAGAAACCTATGTCTGAGGCTTTTGAATTTCTTACATATCTATCTCCTTAAAATTCTTAATCATGTCTGATTATTTGTGTGCAATTACTGCTAGAAACATGCATAGGTTTTGAGAGAACTTGTCCTTTTAGAAAATATGTAGGGGATTAGTTCCTAAAAACCATATAATATTTATTTTCTTCATTATCCTACCCTCCTTTTTAAGTTTGTTTTAAATATCTACCCACTTTATATTAGAAACCAACCAACCAACCAACTCACTTAGAGATTCACTACTCCTATTAGGACCACACCTCCATACAAAAAATCTTGTCAATAACCTATGTGACCTACCCGATATTCCATTGATAAGTTGAAATAAACCATATACCTAAAACTCATGCCCTGGAGTGGATTTTACCTCCATTGAGATCCTAAAATGTTAGAGGCTACCTCATTACGGCTATAGTGTGTATAAAACACACATCAATGGGTATCTCCTAGGAGATACCTTGAAGGGCCTTAGAATACATTCCATGTTGATTTTAAAGTTAATTTCAAGGGATTTAATATAACAATTACACCTTTTTATTTGATAAGAACCCTAATGCACATAATTGGAATTTTCCTTCAAGGTATCTCCTAGGAGATACCTTGAACATGCACATGATTGGAATTTTCTTTCAAGATATCTCCTAGGAGATGATTTGAAGGGCCTTAGAATACTTTAAATTTCAATAGTAAATTTCCTTGCAAAGGATTTGATATAACCAAGACATTTTTATTTGGAAAGAACAATGATGCACACTATTAGAATTTTCTTCTGATATATCTCCTATACCTTGAACATGCACATGATTAGAATTTTATTTCAAGGTATCCCTTAGTAGATACCTTCAAAGGATTTTGAATACCTTTTGTGTTGATTGCAAAGGTCCTTGAAAAGGATTTGATATAACCATGAAAACTATTTATTTTCCAAGAACCCTAATATACACTATTAGAATTTTCTTTCAAGATATCTCCTAGGAGATACCTTGAACATGCACATGATTAGAATTTTATTTTAAGGTATCTCCTAGGATATACCTCAAAGTGCCTTGGAATACCTTCCATTTTGATTTATATGAGAGCATCATAATAAGGTTTGTGACTCCCACTATTATTTTAGATAATGTTATTAGTTTTATGGGTGATAGAATAGCTAATTAGACAAATAGCAATGGTATATTCTTGAGCACTTCATCCAAATATTACCTTCAAGGTAATGGGTTGGATGAATCTACTAACAAGACCCTGATCAAAATAATCAAGAGAACCTTGGAGCATAACCAAAGACCTTGGCACATCAAATTGAATACAACCTTGTGGGATGATAGGATAACTCCCAAGAGGTCAATAGGGAATTCTCTTTTTGTGCTTGTTTATGGAAGGGAAGTCAGGTTGTCTATCTCTCAAAAGCTTCCTACCTTAGAGTTATCACATCAACTAGAGTTGTTTGAGAACACTCTAATGAAAGTGATATTAAAGGTAAAGCTCATCAGGGTATGGAACATCACCAAGTACTGATGAAGAGGTCTTTTGACAAGAGAGAAACTCCAAGATCATTTTAAGAAGGTGACATAGTCTTGAAATGAGATGAAGATAGATCAAAACTAGGGAGGCATACCAAATTTGATGCGCTATGGAGTAGACTATATATCATCACCAAGTACAAGCAAAGCAACTCCTTTTAGTTAGCAATGATGAATATAGAAGAACTACCTATCCCTATAAATGGCATACATTTAAAACCCTAGTATTGAGAGATGAAGGTCTATTTTGTAAATATTAGGTTAGGTGTGTGTTTCCTTTCTTGAAATAAGTGTTACTGAAACACAAGTGTGTCATTACTTAGTTTCTTATCTTGTGTGTTGCTTCTTCTTTTTCTTTTCTATTGTTTGGTGCATTGTAGAGGTAGTTTTTATGCCAATCCTATATAATTGTGAATCTATATCCCAATAGACATGATTAGGCCACTGGTGATGGAACAATAAGCATTCTACCCTCAAGAAATTACCAAACATGTTGACCATTTTTCCCCATAGGCCAAAATCAATCAACCCCCTAAAGTTATAATATTGTATAGGGTCTTTAAAGGAACCTCTAGGATTTTAGAAGCTAGTTCTTCATTCAAAGTTGGGATGAAAAGGGGAGAGAAAGATTTAAATAAAACTAAACATAAAACTAAGGTGATGCACTGAGAGATTTAAAATGCTTAAACTATAGTTACATAAAATAGATCAAACCCTTAAACACTACAGACCAAAAAGGAGCATAAATCATAAATTAAGATGTGATAGAGATAATTTCCCACACAAATTGACATAGAATTTCACATCCTCTTCATTTTTAGATGGAAAAACTAATACATAAAGCCTTGAGGGCACATACAAAACATCCAATCACCCCTGTGAGGGGCACCTATTAAGGTTAAAGAATGGAAAAATGCTAACTACTATTAATCCTATTCTATTATAAATGGTGGTATACAAAATAGCTAAAATAAGCAAAAATGGTAACCAACCCATTCCAAAATGAAAGCACCTAAAATATATAGGTGAGATGGCCTCTTAGGAGGATGACACCTGGAAATATCAAAACTCACACCGATGATGATGCCATTACAACTAAAAGAGGAAATTGGGCTCATGAGCACAGTTAACCTCCAAATCTCAGATATTACATAATCACTCTATCTTGTTAAGGCTACAATGCCTAGAAGGGTTATAGTGATACCATATGGATAGGCTTGTCTCTAATCAATTGGTGGGTACCCTTTAATATTCTCTATCTAATGACATTACTCTGAATCCTGATAGACCAAAACTACTCATAGATAAGCATGGTGGTAATGCATGTCGAGCAGGCACTTCTCAGGGGAAGTTGGGTACTTATTTTGGAAAGGCTAAGCATATGGGAACCATGTTTTGAGACTACATTCACCAAGTAAATTTCTTAATGGACCCCATTTGTTTACCGATTGGACAATAGCACTACTTAGAGGTCTGACCCAAAAGGAAATGGTTTTATAAGCATGGGGTTGCCATGTGTCGGGTGGGAACTCAACTGAAGTGAAAAGAGAGATTCATCAATCTGAATGAGCATCAAGCTACCATGTGGAAGAAGTGAACGTAGGCTAATACTTAAGCAAACATTCAGAAAAGGGACCCAAAAAAGGGGAGGCCAAAAATAAAACTACCATAAGCTATTGAGGAGCTACTGGATGCATTGAGTGAGTCAAAAATAAAATATGAACTACTCAAAAAAATTTAAAAATGTGGATTTTGATCCACAATTCTTGACAACTCACATGTGCATCCACCTATGGATGAGAGAACCAAAAATCTAGTGCACAAATAGTCAAAGAAAAAATTCAAAATAGGAGGAAGGCTTGAGAACCTACAATTTTTGAAGAGCCACTTGTAAATAAGTCCACTCTAGCTCCTTAGGCTAGGTCTTCTTTTTGAGAGCCTTGAAGGCTCTATCCCGATCTATAATCTCCTTGAAGGAGATGTTTCCCAAACCCTAAATAAATGCCAACGTTTGGAATTCAAGCTAGGTGAGAAGCTGTAATGTCTTCTCCACATCAAAGACATTAGGTGATTGACTAAGATCTATAAAAATGATCTACTTGATCTACTTGTAAGAGGAGTCCTAGTTGGATTAGTTTTTTAATATGCCCTCACCTATCTTGGACCACCTTCTTTAAGTCATTTAATAATACCTTTCACTTGTTGACTTCTTTGTTAGATCCTATAAACTCATGGACTTTTGCCATTGCCTACCTTAGTTGGCCACCCAAGATGCTTGCAGTGTTTTTTCTGAAGCACTATAAATTTTTTGGATGTGAAGGTATGAATTCAGGGCCTTGGGAGTCATGAAGGTGATGACCTAATCAATAGACACACTCACCTATGAGCTCAAATTTTATGATTCTAAAATAAATGTGAGGGCCAACTTCATGTCTATGATTGTGGCCTTAATCCTCTCTTAGGAAGATTTGTATAGTTGTTGGACCATAAGGAGGATCTCTATGACCTATGAATGGGTGGCAAGGTCATTTTTTAGTTTCTCAATTTCCTAGTCCTTGACCAAGGATTCTTGTTGTACTTGTTTTTGAAATTGTCAAAAAGCTTGAATGGAATCCAAGAGCTATTGGTGGGTCTACACCATTTTAGTCTCTTTTTCTTACAAATTGGTTTCTATGGCCATTCATAGGTTGGATTCCACCTAAAATCTCTCACTAGAGACATAGCTCTAAAGGTCAGACCTTTCTTTATTAAGCTTTGTGTACTTGGCCTTAGCTTTAGCCTTAACATTGAGGTGATCGACCATAGACTTTACCTTGGTGTGTTCCATCTTGGTCTTTTCTAGTTTTCGGGTCACCTTGATGTAGTCCATGTTTATAGACTTATACATTATCTCCATTAGCTTCACCTTGTTAGTGGGTTTAGCCTAGATAAGATTGAGGTTAATAGCTTATATAGCATAGTTCCCTGATTGTATATGTCCTTAGGCTTGACTACTCGAGGGTCTAAATGAGCAAGCATAAAGGATTATTGTGTAGGGTTGTAGAATAACCACATGTGTGTATGTATAATGGAATTGGCCTAATTTTTCCTTTTATTTTCCATTCAGTCCTCATGGTTCTTCCTTTTTAATAGTGCAACACTTGAATGTTGTCCCCTATGAAGGGTATTCCCTATGATAGTGCAAATGGGATGGTTACCTACTACTATGAAGTGGTAAACTCTATCCCCATGGAGGTGAGTGAATAGAGAGCAAGGATGGAAGGAGCAAAAAGTGGGAGGCCATGCGATGGGGTGAATGGATATTGTGCCATGATGGAGGATAAGGTAGATGATGAAGGTAGAGGGGTCAAAAAGGGCATGTAGGAAGAGATCAAAAAGGCTAAAGTTCATTTCAGTCTGACAAAAGTCCAAAACATTTTTCTTGAAGGATCGTTATTTGACAAAGTAGACTAAACAAAAAGTTTGAAGAGTATTTTTCAATCAAAGTGTCCTATATAATTTTCTTTGAAGGGTCATTTTTGGGAAATTATCTCAAGACAAAGTCTCGAAGGGTCAATTTTCGGGAAATTATCTCAAGACAAAGTCTCGAAGGGTCATTTATTCAACAAAGGGCCCAATACAATTTTGATAAAGGGTTATTTCTTTGAGAAATTGGTCCAAAATAAAAGTCATGAAGGGTCAAACTTTCCATTTAAAAACAAAATCATGAAGACATGAATTATTCCAGACATTTTGTCCATAATAAATTATCTACGAAAAAGAGCAGACTTAATTCTTTCAGGAAATTATCCTATGATAATTTTCCCTAACATTTTTTCTAATGTAAAAGAGCCACAAACAAATTCCTTTAGATAAAGTGTCCAAGACACAAATTCAATAAACAAATGTCCATTAAAAGGTCCAAAAGAAATATCCCAAGGAATTTATGATCCATATATTGATGGTTGTGCATGTCAATTGATAGGTACACGAACATAAAATTTAAGCCATGAAAAATGACCGTTGAAGTTAAAATATCCCAGTGATGGTATGAATGAGCATAATTTTCAAAATTAGTTGATTGCAAAATAACACTCATGCACACTATTGGAATTTTATTTCGAGATATCTCCTAGGAGATACCTTGAACATGCACACGATTGGAATTTTGTTTCAAGGTATCTCCTAAGAGATACCTCAAAGGCTCTTAGAATACCTTCCATGTTGATTGAAAAGTTACTTTCAAGGGATTATATATAACCATGACAACATTTTATTTGGTAAGAACATTGATGCACACTAGTGGAATTTTCTTTCCCAGGATATCTCCTAGGAGATACCTTGAACATGCACATGAATGGAATTTTCATTCAAGGTATCTTTTAAGAGATGCCTTAAAAGGCCTTATAATACCTTTCATGTTGATTTAAAAGGTTGTTTCAAGGGGTTAGATATAACCAAGACAAATTTTTATTTGTCAAGAACACTAATGCACACTATTGGAATTTTCTTTCAAGATATCTCTTAGGAGATACCTTGAACATGCACATGATTGGAATTTTATTTCAAGGTATCTCATAAGAGATACATAAGAGGTAATTTAAATAACTTCCATATTGATTTCAAATTCCTTTCAATGGATTATATATATCCATGACAACTTTTTTATTTGGCAAGAACATTGATACACACCATTAGAATTTTCTTTCGAGATATCTCCTTGGAGATACCTTAAACATGCACATGATTGAAATTTTATTTCAATTTATCTCCTAGGAGATACCTCAAAGGGAATTAGAATAATTTCCATGTTAATTTAAAATGTCCTTGAAAGGGATTATATATAACCATGATAACTTTTTATTTGTCAAGAACACTAATGCACACTATTGGAATTTTCATTGGAGATATCTCCTAAGAGGTACCTTGAACATGGACATGATTGGAATTTTATTTCAAGGTATCTCCTAAGAGATACCTCGAAGGGACTTGGAATACCTTAAATATTGATTGCAAATGTTTTTACAATGGATTATATATAACCATGACAACTTTTTATTTGGCAATAACACTAATGCACAATATTTTAATTTTCTTTCAAGATATCTCCTAGGAGATACCTTGAAAATGCACATGATTAAAATTTTGTTTCAAGGTATATCATAGGATATAAATAAAAGGGCCTTGGAATACCTACCATGTTGACTTAAAAGGCCTTTACAATTTTTTTTATATAACCATGATAACTTTTTATTTGGTAAGAACAGTGATGCACACTATTAGAATTTTCTTTCAAGATATCTCCTAGGAGATAATTTGAACATGCACATTATTGGAATTTTATCTAAAGGTATCTGCTAGAAGATACATTGAAGGGAATTAAAATACCTTCTATGTTGATTGAAAAGGTCTTTGAAAGGGATTAAATATAACCATGACAACTTTTTATTTGGTAAGAATACTGATGCACACTTTCAGAATTTTCTTTTGAGATAACTCTTAGGAGATACCTTGAACATGCACATGATTGGAATTTTATTTCAATGTTTCTCATAAAAGATACCTAGAAGGGCCTTGTAATACCTTCCATGTTGATTGCAAAGGTCCTTCAATGGGATTATATATAACCATGATAACTTTTTATTTGGCAAGAATACTAATGCACACTATTGAAATTTTCTTTCGATATATCTCCTAGGAGATACCTTGAACATTCACACAATTGGAATTTTATTTCAAGGTATCTCCTGCAAGATAACATGAATGGCCTTGGAATATGTTGATTACAAAGGTCCTTGCAAGGTATTAGATATAACCATAATAACTTTTTATTTGGCAAGAACACTCATGCACACTATTAGATTTTTCTTTTGAGATATCTCCTAGGCTATACCTTGAACATGCACATGATTAGAATTTTATTTCAAGATATGTCCTAAGAGATAACTCAAATGGCCTTGGAATAACTTTCATGTTGATTGTAAAGTTCCTTGCAAGGGATTATAAATAACCATGACAACTTTTTATTTGGCAAGAACACTGATGCACACTATAGGAATTTTCTTTCCTAGGAGATACTTTGAACATGCTTATGAATAGAATTTTATTTTAAGGTATCTCCTAGGAGATACCTTGAGGGGCTGTGGAATACCTTACATGTTGATTTAAAAGGTCCTTATAATGGATTTGATATAACTATGGTACCTTTTTATTTTATAATAACCATGATGCCATCTTTAATTGCCTATGAGAATGACGCATGACACTCTCAAAACCAACAAAAATTAGAGGGTCCTGCCCAAGATATCGACATGAATAGAAATATGTCACATGGAACAGTAGAAAAAATTCTTCACACTAAGATATATTTTGAGATCCCTTGAGAATAATTAGAATGTGCCACATGTCAAAAGGTGGCAAAGTTTAACTTTAAAGTTAAAATTGATGGCAAATCAAAGGCAAATCAGTGTTAAATTTGAATTATAAGTAATTGAATGCTAAAATCAATAACTACAGGCATCCCAAATCCTTACATAATTCTAATGTTAGTCTAGATATGAATCAGATTTGAGCATTTTGATTTCAATTGGGTGTTATCTGGGTTGCTAATAGAAATCAAAGGAGATCTATTGGTCTTTGTTGTTGTAAGGGAACTTTATTTTATGCCCTACCTTACTTCCTCCTTTTAATTTTTTTTTAACATGAATCACTTTAGATCAATTCTTTTTGTGTATATCCATTTATTTGTTCAAAAGTTTGGGATTATATTGGCAAATACAAATCAACTTACATTATAACAAATTTAGGTAGATTGTGTCACTACCATATTCCTATTGTCCCTACAACAAGGTTTGATTGTAGAATAGAAGGTGGTAAGTTGTAACCACTTAATATCTCTAGCAAACCTAAGTGAAACCCCAAAGTTTTACTACCATATTCTTATTGTCCCTATAATCTGAAAAATGTTATTATGTTTTTCATATTACATCTTTGACACATACAGATATCAATAGTCTAGAAAGACCTAACGATGAATCTAAATATTCTCAACCTACTATTTCTTATCATGCACTTTTAGGTATTATTACTCCTCCAAATATTAAGGTGGTCAGTTTCCTCAAGAAATAGAATTCGACTATATTAATTTTCTCTAGGAGTACACACAAATTCATCAATAGTAAGTTGGATACTCAATTCAACTATTTCATTTACCCAGCTACAAAATTATAAATCCTAATTATAGGTGGTGTTATAGTCAATTATTCTAGTAAATGCCACAATATAAAGCTATGGGAGATTATCTATTATATTATCTTATGTTTTATATTATCATGAATGGGTATAACCTTTTTTTTGGATTGTAGTGGCTTAACACTTTATGCACAATTGAGATGAATTTTGACTAACTATTCATGTTCATTTATTTAAAAGGAATGACATTTGAATTGCATGGTTTATTGGCTAAATTTACACAATTGGTTAATTTTCACTAGATGATTAAGATGATAAAAAAATGTGCAAAGTAATTATTGTGTGACTATTTTCCATAGAATTTAAACAAAATAAGGAGTCTACCCATATTGAATTATAATTGGTAGAGTCTACCCCTTTTTGTCTTATGCACGCACTTGACTCTTTTGACCTCTTTTCCTTCTGGAAGGTCAACTAACACCCAAGTTTGATTTCTCTCTATGGGAGAAAAAATAAAATGTGCAAGCCTAGGTGGGCAAAAACCAACAAGACTAAGTAAAATAAAATATTGAGACTATGGGGATAGTCCAAACCAAACAATAGTGTTAGAAATGCTCTAAATAAACATGCAAGAAGAGATGAAATATGGGAGGGAAAATTTATAACAATAAAACATAGAATTTGCATATATTAAATTCACCTAAAATACTATTGCAACTTATTTATAATGAATAAACTTGTACAGCTATAGTTGTTCAAAAGACTCACAATAGTAAACTTGTATAGCTACAACTTTTCACAAGACTCATAATAGCAAATTTCCATTTTCCATGCTTCAAATTTTCCATGTCAAGCTTCAAATTTTCCATGTTGGGCTTCAAATTTTCTATGCTAGGCTTCAAATTTTTTATGTTAGTCTTCAAAATCCAATTTTCATCATCAAAAATTTTAGTGTCCAATTTTACAATAGTAGAATCTGTAGATCCACAATGATGTCATGACTATTATCAAAATTTCCTTAAAATTAAGACTCTTTTATATGTGAAAAAAATATACTTCCTAAAAGAGTAATTAATAAATATAAAATATAATATATTGAAAGAATAAACTCACCATTAATTATGTGGAGTGAAGGTTCATTACATCCAAAAGAATCCTATCATTAGGGTAGGGTGATCTCCATGTGTATTTTGATATTGATTCTTGAATAAGCCAAATTTAGTTTAAACTCAACTGTCATTTTATTTGATGTTTTGGTGTTTATAATTGGATAATAAAACTAATGTTGAAAAATGTTAAACAATCTGCAGTCTATTTATATGTAAAAATTAGGTCACTCTTAAATGATGACATTCCAATCAAGAATGAACCTTTATTAAATTGTAAAATGTACCATCATTGACACCTTGGCACAATATGAATCATTCAAATGTAACCATTTAAATCTCTATCACATTAATTTAACATGATCTTGACATTGACTTAATCACAATATTAATTGCTCAAATAGCACCATATTAATCTCACATTAGTTTCACATGCTCATAGAGTACTTAAATAAGGATTTATTTCTTATGATGTTACTATTTGAGTTTTTTTCCACCAATGAGGCTACTCAAATAGGATTTTGACATCCAAAAGGAACATAAATTATATTAATTATCTCAAAGTATTAATTTATATGAACATGTAAATCATGTCAAATGAATCTCACCATATCTATTTTAATCTCATGCATTAAACATATATATTTAATTACTAATCAATGTTATAATTACTTTGTTTAAATTATTTGGTCATTAATCTCACCATATTTCAAGTGAAAAGATCATTTAGACATCAATGGGTCCTTGTCAGGTTGTAAGTTGGTCCTTTTGGTTGGTTTGGGTGATTATCTATAATTTTTTAAATTTTAAACTATTAAATATATTAGTTTTTAAGATTATTTGATTATAATTATTTTAAAATGTCAGCTTGCATCATCCTAACATTCATCATTTGGGTCCCTATTAGTTTTCCACAAATAATAAGTAATAAATAAATAATAATCAATTGCAATAAACACTAAACAACCCTAGTAATCTCCATCATTTCATTATTTCAACCATCATTTTATATTATCTTATGTTTTATATTATCAAGGATGGTGCTAACATTTTTTTTGGATTGTATTGGCTCACCGCTTTATGCATAATTGAGATGAATTTTGAGTAACTATTCATGCTCATTCATTTAGAAGGAAGGACATTTGAACTACATGGTTTATTGGCTAAATCTATGTAATTGACTAGTTTTAACTAGATGATAAATATGATCAAAAAAGTTACAAAGTAATTATTTTGTGACTATTTTCCATAGAATTTAAACCAAACAAGGAGTATACCAATATTGAATTACAAATGGACCTAGAGTCTACCCATTTTTTTCTTCTACACCCACTTGACTCCTTTAACCTCTTTTCCTTTTGTACCGAGCTTTATAGTAGGGCTCACTACTTCCTAGGCCAATCTAGGGCCTCCCCGAGCTCAACACACATTCTTAAAAATTATACTAATTTTTATTAAAAATTGATTGAAGTATATATAGGCAAAGTATTTAGAATTATATTTATTGTATTATTTTATAAAATTTAGTGTTACAATTTTAAAACCCTATTTTCCCAAATAATAGTCATGTATGCACTCCTTCAGTAGAAGGCTCACTGACATCATAGTTAGGTGCACTTCAACAAGGCCAAAAATATTAAAATAATCTAAATCTTAATGATTTCATAATAAAAAGTGCTAAACAATGAATAAATGGGCTAATTCAACACAAATAAATCACAAATTTTAGATGGAGTAAAAAAATATATTGAACACTATTAAGATTAAATAATTGAAAATAAGGATCTACAAAAATGACAAGAATAAATATGGTCAATGCTTCAGACACTCTACAACCTACTATGTTGTAATCTGTCAGCACTCTATAGTGTATGTTTAGAGAAAACTAAGAATATGTAGAAATAGGAATATATCTGGTCAGACATGTTTGGTAGTTTTGTTCCTCTTAAAATTGTGTGAAAATTATACAAACCCCATTTTTCAATGTAAATATGAATTTCAAATTCATTAGGGACTCCTACCTATTTATGAAAGTAAATTCACCTCATGATTAGTGAAGTCAAATTGAAGACACGTGATATATTTAATATATTAAAATGATATATATATATATATATATATACTAAAAATATATAATATATAATGTAATTTGAGGACAAGTAAAGCTCCACATCCTCCTTGGAAACACCTTTTCAAGTTACTATGGCTATAAATTTTGTTAAATTGCCCACTAGTGGACTACAATTTGGCTCTAAAATTGAATTATCCTTGCATAAACAATAATCCAACTCTCCTTGGCTTGATTATAATGATCATAGGGTCAAATTAGGGCTCTCTTACTTACTAGTGATTTTTTGAAGGTTTATACAAAGCTCTAATGGTGACAACGAGTCCAAATTATGATTTTCATGCCTTATATTTTATTTGTATCAAGTATTTATATCTTTGCCTTTTACGAATCCACAAATTCTTCAAATCTATCATGTCTTGCTTATGTGGTGTCATCATGGCATCTCCATGGCATCTAGCTCATTAATATTTAAAAGTGACATTTTCCCTTTGAAAAAACCTCTTCACCTCACACCATCAGATTTCCTTGCACATATTAACATATGCCATTGAGCTGATCTAAGGGATCAAATGTCATTATCTATCTTGTGATATTCCTTGTGATTGTGACACTTATCACCACCACAATTGTTCTAGTTTTATTAAAAATTCCACCTTCATCTCTCATCATTGAATCTTCTTTGCCCCAATGAATGCACTCTATTTGATCTTGATCTAATAGATTATGTCCTTTGCTTTATGTACTATTGAATAGAATGTGCACAATCAGTCATGTACTATCAACCTTTGGGAAGTTTCTTGATCTTTAATTCATGACCTATAATTTTGACACTTGTCATTTCCATGTTTGCTCTGAGTTATTTTGAATTTTCAACTTTGATCATGCCCCATACAATTAGCCATCACATTTCTTGTAATAGGGTTCAAAACCATATCATCTATCCAATTAGAAACACCACCATAATTGGTTTACATCAAATCCTTCTCCTTATCTAATTTAAGCTCCAGTGCATAGAGCACCACAAGATCTAGATTAGTGTGGTCAAGTAGCTGTGTTAGTTGGACCATCTCCATGCCAACTCTCATAAGCATCAGTATGTTAAAAAATGGTGACAGTAAGTGCATGTAAACTATCAATCTCTACAACATCCTTCACTATAGAGGGGATTGTCTCAAGCTAAAATGATTATTTGAAAGATATTCTCACAAGTTGATTAGGCACATGATATGCACCCAACCTATCTTGTCAAAAGCCTTTTTATTGGCCCTAAAAATTCTTAATAATAAAATTATTAAAGAATTTCATTTAAGATATTAAATTTGCATTGAATTTTCCTCAAAAAATATGAAGGAACCTCATTGTTGTTAGAAGGTGGGACATCATAACCATCCACCATTAGTCCCAAAAATTCTTTCTCATCAATGAATGGTGCCAGTATTAGATTGGAAAATGTTTAAATTATATTATAAGTGGCACATTGGTTTTTGGATTACTGAATAATGAGAATTTTTTCTTTTTTATCTCTCAAAGTAACCACTAACAACTTGACATTATCATACTCTAGGAATTACATCTCTCTCTATAAGATTCTCATCTGTCAATTTGACATGTTACCATTTAATCAAATTCACCTACAGTAAGATAGGGTTCCCATGCTGGGGGATTACTAATTATTTTTTAGGGTGTACTGCTAAGAAATTATAGGATTAATTTTCCTAATCTGTAGTCTTACATTCTTTAAAAAATTATGCAATATATGTTTCTCTTAAAAATTATGAGTATTTTACTTTAGAAAAAAGTTATTTGAAAATAAATAAATTAAAATATGATTGGATACAAAACTATAGTTGAAAATAATGAATTCATATTATATGAAATAAAGAGTTTCTAACATTGTATTACAAAAATTGTAGCTGATTGTAGGTGTGTGAATACATGCATCTTAGTAACTATGTATTACAAAAAATAGTCAACAAGGTCATAGGATACATGAGTCAAAAATGTCAACTAGTCTTATCCTCAAAAACTGATGAACACATCTCCAACTCAATTTGTGGCACCTATAGTCAGAAACACCAAGAAACACATCTCATAACTAGACTTCAAAATTGGAGTTACTAGTCTTAATAAATTGGAGAAATAAACCAAAGGATTTGAGTGGAGAAATAAACTCACTAAGATAGATATTCAATGGTGATTTATCTTATTTTGAATCTATTCAACAAAATAATTGTCTATGACTAATTTAAATTGTAACTCAAAAGACCAAATGGTTAACTAAAATTTGATGGTCATTTTATAAAGTAGAACAGACTATATTCCTTTGTATAATTTATATGTAATTTAATATTTCATAAAAAATTTATAACCAATTTAAAGGGGATTAAAAATTAACCATTCACATTACTTGAAATTAATTGATTATCTATCTTGTTTACTGTCAACTATCTTGTGCCAAGTGTCATCTATAACATCAAATTTAATGCTTTCAATACATGTTTTTAAATTTTTGATACGTTATTGTAACTTTTAATTTAGTTCCTCCCAAACTTTAATGTTAGATATATTTTATCTTCAAAGTAATCTACCCCATCTATTGTGCACATGGTGAAGCACCATAGAGTTTTAAATCTATATATGTGATTGCATTTTTGACCCTGTAATGTTAAATGAAGCAGAAAATCAACTAGCCTATTTATGAATGCAAATACACTTTGGGAGTAGTCACATCGAATTGAAGGTGCAGGACAAGTATTGAAAAGTTAAACCCTGATGAAAGAGTTAAAGCCCAAGCATTTTATTAAGATATATATTCCATGTGGGCATCGTACAATTGATCAAATGATGCATGCAATGTTGAATATGGAGCTCCATGGGGGTGGAAAGTTTCACCATCATAGGATCCTAGTACAAAGATCAAATGATGCATGGGAAAAGTTTTTTTCAAGTAATATATAATGTCATGTTGGTCTGTGCAAGGCCAATTTGGGTATTGACTTTTTGCATAGATAAAATGAGTCATTTTCTATGCTCTCGGATCTATTCAAAAAATTCAATCCTGATTTAGATTTCTTAGTTGTCCATGGAATGTGCTTCCTAAGAATACAATTACCATAATGCCCAATATTAGAATGAAGTTTTGTGACAAAACACAACTGTAATTTCCATAGGTTTCAAATTTGTTACATAATTAATGAAATTACATCAAGATCAAATAGAATTAGACAAATGTTCCTTCAAACTATTGTTGTAGACCCATATCTAAGATCATACCTATGTGCATGACTATAAATGATTGTATTATTTTTATTCACTGTGAGAAGCTAGTAATGGTGAAAATATTTCATCAAATGAATAATTAATAGGTTTATCTTATCTTCATTCTACTAAATCTATTACCTCTCATTTGAATCATGTCATTCTTCATGAGATCTATGAAGTCCTTGAATGCACAATATCATTTCCTTTATTGATAGGTTTTAAAAATCAACATACAATCCAACTACATACATATGTAGGCCTAGAGACCTTTATTCACTTCTAATAATTTTGTATGATGTATATCAATGTCCTTGATAATTAATTGAGAATCCAACCTATCAATTATGTTAGATTTTCACTTTTGAATATTCTCAACCTACTATGTCAAGCATTCATATAAAAATATTATGATATATATTATGTCAATTATATTTATTTAATAACTAATATAATTTGTGTGTGTAAGGTGGGGTAAGAGGGGTTGTGTGAAGTAAAAGAGTGTAAATAGATAATTAAACTTAGTAATTACTCCAAAACCATGATAATGTCAAAATAAGTTCATATAAAATAATTATGGGTGTAAATCTATCAAGATCTGAATCACCATGCAATGCATTAGTCTATAATGGCTTGCATTATTCATGTAAAGAGATAGCCTCTTAGCACAATCGCTATGTCAAAATTGTAACTCTCTTAGTTTTGATTAGGGAGCATCTGTATTCACTGGATAAGGAACAAAGTTGTGTGCGTTTAGGTTTTATCTAGGTGATTGTAATGGAGAAGCTATTTTTGTTACAATGGTGCTAAAAAAATAAGAAGTGACCAAGAAGAATTTTAGGTTTAGAAATATGATAAAAAATTGAAGTGGACATATACGTTCAAAATACACCATCTATTCCAATGTGCATGTCTAGTATTATACCACCACCACTTGTTTCTCCTAATAACTAATAATGTTACATCTTCAAAAATGTGGATGAAAATCCACTTATTATGCAAGAGCCTAATAATTATTTCTAAATCGTTACCATCAGTTCCATGATGATAATTTTAATTCTATTTCCATATTTAAACTTCTATAATTTTCATTATACTATGGTCTTGTAGCAGATTACTTAACATTTTCTAATTTTGAAATCCCCTAGATGTGATCCAAAACCTAGGAGATCCATCAAGTGTAATTTGTTGCGATGAGTCTATTGCTATTTTATTGGAATGAAATTCTCTAAATTATACAAATCTACATTTAGATACAATCTATAAATGGAAATTTTATATATAGAAATACCATATATAGGCTTATTAAAGTGTTTTGAGGTAGACTTTTTATGCCCTCATATAACCATGATTTAGATAAGCACACAAAATCCTTTCCTAAGATGTCTTTGAATTACTGGGTATGAATTTGTGTCACTTACTTTAATTACCATTTTGGGGTTGAAATCATCTCCAAATATTAGTTTGTAAGTTCAATAAATGTGATTCACCCTCATAGGTATTTGAATTGGTGAATTAAATTATCTAAAAGGTATTCTTAGGGGGCTAAAAATTAAGGAGAAATCCCTATTAGACAATTTGATTATGTTATATCTTCAAAACATGTGGATGAAACTCCACTTATTATACAAGATCCTATTATTTCTAATTCTTTAGCACAATCTCTATGTCAAAGTTACAACTCCCTTGGTTTTGATCAGGGGCATCTGTATTAGATGGATAAGGAGCATAGTTTTGGGTGATCAAATTTTGTCTTAGTGATTGTAATGTAAAAATTACTTTTGTTACAATGGTGTTAAAAAAATTAAAAGTGACCAAGAATAATTTAGGGTTTATAAATATGATAAAAATTTGAAGTGGACATATATGTTTGAAAGACACCATCTATTCCAATGTGCATGCTTACTATTATACCACCACCACTTGTTTCTCCTAATAATTAATAATGTCACATCTTAAAAAAATGTGGATGAAATTCCACTTATTATGAAAGAGCCTAATATTAATTATTTATAAATCATTACCATTAGTTCCAAAGTTTTATGATGATAGTTTTACATCTATTTCCATATTTGAATTTTTAAATTTTCATTGTACTATGGTCTTGTAGCGGATTATTGAACATTTTCTAATTTTGATGATCCTCTGGATGTGATCTAAAACCCATGGTAGGAGACCCATCAAGGGTAATTTATTGTGCTGAGTTTATTATGAAATTCCCTAGATTATACAAATCTATATTTAGATAAAATATATAAATAGAAAGTTTATATATATATATATATATATATATATATATATACTTATTAAAGTGTTTTGAGGTAGACTGCTTATACCCTCACATAACCATAATTTAGATAAGCACATAAAATATTTTCCCAAGAGGTCTTTGAGTTAATTTTCATGATTTTATGTCACTTATTTTAATTACCATTTTGGGGTCGAATTCATCTCCAAATATTAGTTTGTAAGTTCAAGAAAGGTGATTCACCCTCACAGGTATTTGAATTGATGAATTAAATTATCTCAAAATTATTTCTCAGGGAGGGGGGATAAAAATTAAGGAGTTAAATCCCTATTAGACAATTTGATTATGTTATATATTCAAAAAATGTGGATGAAACTCCACTTATTATGAAAGAGTGTATTGTTTCAAAATCATTAGCAAAATATCTACGTTAAAATTGTAACTCCCTTGGTTTCGATTGGGAGCATCTATATTCATTGGATAAGGATCATAGTTGTGGGTGATCAGGTTTTGTCTTGGTCATTGTAATGGATAAATTTATTTTGTTACAATGGTGCTAAAAAAAATAGATGCGACCAATAAGAATTTTGAGTTTAGAAATATGATAAAAATTTGAAGTGGACATATATGTTTGAAAGACACCATCTATTCCAATGTGCATGCCTAATATTACACCACCACCACTTGTTTCTCCTAATAATTAATAATGTTACATCTTCAAAAAATGTGGATGAAACTTCAATTATTATGCAAGAGCCTAATATTAATTATTTCTAAATCATTACCATTGTTTCGAAAGTTTTGTGATGATAATTTTACTTCTATTTTCATATTTGAAATTCTATAATTTTCATTATACAATGGTCTTGTAGCAGATTATTGAATATTTTATAATTATGATGATTGCTTGAATGTGATCTAAAACCCATGGTAGAAGACCCATCAAGTGTAATTTTTTGTGACGAGTCTATTGCTATTCTTATTGGAATAAAATTCCCTAACTTATACAAATCTACATTTAGATACATCTATAAATGGAAAGTCTATATATATATATATATATAGAGAGAGAGAGAGAGAGAGAGAGAGAAAGTATTTTGTGTGCTTATTTAAATTATGGTTATGTGAGGGCATAAACAGTCTACCTTAGAACACTTTAATATATATATATATATATATATATATATATATATATATATATATAAGTGTTTTAAGGTAGACTATTTATGCCCTCACATAACCATAATTTAAATAAGCACACAAAATACTTTCTCAATAAGTCTTTGAGTTACTGGGTATGATTTTGTGTCACTTATTTAATTACCATTTTGAGGTTGAATTCATCTCCAAATATTAGTTTTTAAGTTCAAGAAAGGTGACTCGCCCTCACAGGGATTTGAATTGGTGAATTAAATTATCTCAAAGGTATTCCTAGGGGAGGGCTAAAAGTTAAGGAGTTAAATCCCTATTAGACAATTTGCTTAGGTTACATCTTCAAAAAAAGTGGATGCAACTCCACTTATTATGCAAGAGCCTATTATTTCTAAATCATTACCACAATCTCTAAGTCAACATTATAACTCCCTTGGTTTTGATTAGGGGGTATCTATATTCATTGGATAAAGAGCTCAATTATGGGTGATTAGGTTTTGTTTTGGTGATTGTAATGGAGAAATTACTTTTGTTTCAATGGTGATAAAAAAATTAGAAG
This sequence comes from Torreya grandis, assembly GCA_037957365.1. Taxonomy (NCBI): domain Eukaryota; kingdom Viridiplantae; phylum Streptophyta; class Pinopsida; order Cupressales; family Taxaceae; genus Torreya; species Torreya grandis. The sequence continues at coordinate 437,276 of JARHVA010003432.1, forward strand.
AAACCAAGAAGAATTTTTGGTTTAGAAATATGATAAAAATTTGAAGTGGACATATATGTTCAAAAGACACCATCTATTCCACTATGCATATCTAATATTATACCACCACCACTTGTTTCTCCTAATAATTAATAATGTTACATCTTCAAAAAATGTGGATGAAACTCCTCTTATTATGCAAGATCCTAATAATTATTTATAAATCATTACCATTGGTTCTAAAGTTCCATGATGATAATTTTACTTATATTTCCATATTTGAACTTCTATAATTTTCATTGTATTATGGTTTTTTAGTAGATTATTTAACATTTTCTAATTCTAATGATCCCCTAGATGTGATCCAAAACCCATGGTAGGAGATCCATCAAGCGTAATTTATTGCAACAAGTCTATTGCTATTTTATTGAGATCCATAAATGGAAAGTCTATATATATAAATAGTATATATAGACTTATTAAAATGTTCTGAGGTAGATTTCTTATGCCCTCACATAACTATTATTTAAATAAGCACACAAAATTGTTTTCCAAGAGGTCTTTGAGTTACTGGGTATGATTTTATGTCACTTATTTTAATTACCATTTTAGGGTTGAATTCATCTCCAAATATTATTTTATAAGTTCAAGAAAGGTGGTGAATTAAATTATCTCAAAGGTATTCTTTGTGGGAGGCTAAAAATTAAAGAGTCGAATCTTATTAAATAATTTGCTTATGTTACATATTCAAAAAATGTGGATGAAACTCCACTTATTATGTAAGAGCCTATTATTTCTAAATCAATAGCACAATCTTTATGTAAAAATAGTAAATCCCTTGGTTTTGATTAGGGGCATTTGTATTCATTAGATAAGGAGCACGATTGTGGGTGATCAGGTTTTGTCTTGGTGATTGCAATGGAGAAATTGTTTTTTTTACAATGGCATTAAAAAAATTAGAAGCAACCAAGAAGAATTTCATGTTTAGAAATATGACAAAAATTTGAAGTGGACATATATGTTCAAAAAACACCATCTATTCCAATGTGCATGCCTACTATTATACCACCACCAATTATTTCTCCTAATAATTAATAATGTTACATATTCAAAAAATGTGGATGAAACTCCACTTATTATGCAAAAGCCTAATATTAATTATTTCCAAATCATTGCCATTGGTTCCAAAGTTTTATGATGATAATTTTACTTTTTTTTCCATATTTGAACTTCTATAATTGTCATTGTACTATGGTTTTATAGTGGATTATTGAACATTTTCTAATTTTGATGATCCCCTGGATGTGATCCAAAACCCATGGTAGGAGACCCATCAAGTTTAATTTTTTGAGATGAGTCTGTTTTTATTTTATTAGAATGAAATTCCCTAAATTATACAAATCTAAATATGAATACAATCTATAAATGGAAAGTCTATATATAGAAATACTATATATAGATTTATTAAAGTGTTCTGAGATAGACTGTTTATGCCCTCACATAACCATTATTTAGATAAGCACACAAAATCCTTTCATAAAAGGTCATTGAGTTACTAGGTATGATTTTGTGTCACTTATTTTAATTACCATTTTTGGGGTCGAATTCATCTCCAAATATTAGTTTGTAAGTTCAAGAAAGGTGGCTCGCCTTCACAACTATTTGAATTGGTGAATTAAGTTATCTCAAAGCTATTCCTAGGGGAACTCAAAATTAAGAAGTCAAATCCCTATTAGGCAATTTTATTGTGTTACATCTTCCAAAAATGTGGATGAAATTTCACTTATTATGCAAGATTTAATTATTTCTAAATCATTACCATCATTTCCAAAGTTCCATGATGATACTTGTACTTCTATAAACTTTTAAATTATTATAGAATTAAAAAATCCTACGTGTTTTGAAATTAGGGTTATGTTTATCTTTTTCTCTTTCCATTATTTTCTCTCAATTTTTCTTACTCCCTTTTGAAGGTGAAAAAACAATATTTTATGACTAAACTTAGGTGAATTGTGGCATTAGTGGTGGAACTCCATTTTTCACTGTCATTTCTACAGGTGCTTCTTGTCACGTATTTAATCTATGTAATGTATTGTTTTACCATATATTTAGTATCTCAATAGCTTTAATGGCCGAGATAATGAAATATATTTAGTATCTTAGTTAATATCTAATTAAATACAATTGGCTTATGTGTGGATGAAACTCCACATATTATGCAAGAGCCTATTATTTCTAAATCATTACCATCATTTCCAAAGTTCCATGATGATAATTTTACTTCATTAAACTTTTAAATTATTATAGAATTAAAAATCTCCATGTGCTTCAAAATTAGGGTGAAGTTTATCTTTTTCTCTTTCCATTATTTTCTCTTAGTTTTTCTCTCTTCTTTTTGAAGGCTGAAAAACATTATTTTATTTACTGAACTTAGGTGAACTATGGCATTAGTGTTGGAAGCATTGACCTCATTTTTCACTATCATTTCTGTATGTGCTTTTTGTCAGGTATTTAAGCTATGTAATGTAATTTTTTATTATATATTTAGTATCTTAGTAGCTTTAATGGCTGAGATAATGAAATGACTAAGATAATGAAATATATTTAGTATCTTAGTTAATCCCTATTTAAAGACAATTTTCTTATGTTACATCTTCAATAAATGTGGATGAAACTCCACTTATTATGTAATAGCCTATTATTTCTAAATCATTACCATCATTTCCAAAGTTCCATGATGATACTTTTACTTCTATAAACTTTTAAATTATTATAGAATTAAAAATTCCCACATGCTTCAAAATTAGGGTTAAGTTTATCTTTTTCTCTTTCCATTATTTTCTCTCTTCCTTTTGAAAGCCAAAAAACTTTGTTTTATTGACTGAACTTAGGTGAACTATGGCATTAGTGGTGGAATCATTGACCCCATTTTTCATTGTCATTTATGTAGGTGCTTCTTGTTAGATATTTAATCTATGTAATGTATTGTTTTACTATATATTTAGTATCTCAGTACATTTAATGGTTGAGATAATGAAATAGCTGAGATAATGAAATATATTTAGTATCTCAGTTAATCCCTTTTTAAAGATAATTTACTTATGTTACACCTTAAAAAAATGTGGATGAAACTCCACTTATTATGCAAGAGCCTATTATTTATAAATCATTACCATTGTTTCCAATGTTCCAAGATGATACTGTTACTTCATTAAACTTTTAAATTATTATATAATTAAAAGTTCTTGCACACTTCAAAATTAGGGTTAAGTTTATATTTTTTCTTTTCCTTATTTTATCTCATTTTTTCTCTCTTTTGAAGGTTGAAAAACATTATTTTATTGACTAAACTTGGGTGAACTGTGGCATTAGTGGTGGAAGCGTTGACCCCATTTTTTGATGTCATTTCTACAGGTGCTTCTTGTTAGGTATTTAATCTATGTAATGTATTTTTTTAACTATATATTTAGTATTTCAATAACTTTAATGGTTGAGATAATGAAATATATTTAGTATCTTAGTATATTTAATACTAGTATAATAAAAAAGTTGTGTTCAGTATTACTAGTTTAATGAATATACTTACACTTTGTGTACATGACTTTTTAAGGCCTAGACAAGATAAACAATGTAAATATAATGGGATGAGTGGTATAATGATTCAGTTGGTTAGGATGATGAAAATGAGGGATTTTAATGAGAAGGGATGGAATATCTAGTTGGTTAGGTTGAGGTATAAGAGCAAGGTTTTGAGTGATAGATGGAAGAGGGTGCTCATGTTGATACCAAAAAAACTCACATACATGATACTACTCATTTGAACCAATGAAATGGGAAGATATGGAGTTATAATAACCCTCATAATGGATAAGCACAAGCTAAAAAAGTTATTAGTGATTACTAAGCTTAGGAAAAATGAAAAGGATGTTGATTAATGTATGGAGGTTGTAGGCTAGTCATGCTATGATGCAAATGGGTCCCACTATTTATGATTATATTGGGTATTTTTACTTGTAAATAATGTTAATATTTTTTATGATAAGCTTTCGTATGGGAGTGGAATGGAAATTTTCTATTCTAAGTGTTGATTTAAAGTCACACTACATGTTTTTTGTTGGCATAGGAACATGTACTCTAGGGAAATCTCATACTCTATGAACATTAACTTGTTCAAGAAGCATTGTCCAAGAGTGAGGTAATCTTGTTAGGATTTTTAAGTGTGTTTTATTGTTTCAATTTGGTTTATGAAAATTTAATTTCTATTTTGAAAGGTTGAAATCAAATTCTAGACTTGTTTTTGTTTAGATAAGATTTTTGAGTTTTGCTTGTTTTGAGTTTTTGATAAGGCTTTGAAAATTGAATAAAACTACACTACTTACTAAAATAAAAGTTCTTGGAAATAAAATAAATGAAATATAATTTTATTTTTTATTATTTTCTTGATATTTTATAAATGCAATACAAGTTAATACTAAAAATTCAACTAACAATGGAGCTACTGATTTTTAACTTTTCCTTTGTTTTTGATAATATAAACTTTCACCTACATGCATTACAATGGATGTTTTTATTTATTTTTATTTTCAATTAAATTAAAATTAAAACATAATTACACTTTTAATCTTGACTATAAAAATGTGAAACTAGATCTAAAATTCAGATTTTTTGTGTGCATATACAATCTCTAAGTTTTCAAGATTTAGTCTATCTATATAAGCTAGTATGCTAGTTATTTGGTATTTTGATTATTTTTTATGTAACTAAATGATATGTGAATATATTAATGAAAATATAAAATTATTATTTAAAAATTATAATTACTTTCTTTATTGTGAAAATAAGCAAACAAATTTTCCGTGTAAACTTTATTTTAATTTCTTAGTTTTTGTGCATGTAAGTTTGTTAGTGTTTGTTTATGTATGTGAATGTGTGCTATGAAAATTGAAATAAAATGGTGTTGATTATATTTATATAATTTTAAGATTAAAATATATATCATATATCTAATGTAAATACTACTAATCTTTAATATTTATAATGTGTGAATGAAAGTAAGATGAAACTAGTTTTTTAATGCAAGAAAACATAGAAGAAACATTTTTTCAAAGTTTTTGTGAATCAAATTTCAAATGAAAAATTGTTATAATAAATAAGAAAAAATAAAATAAAATATATTAAATACATAATAAAATAATCCTCCAATATGACCAAAGGTAATATCAACTAAAGAAGAATTAGTTGAGGAAAATGTTGAATCCTCTGGTAACTAGCTCCTTGATATGTCACTCAATGATTACCTTAAAAATCTTCATCTAGAGGGGATTAAAATAAAATGTAATAATAAAAAAATTATTATGAATGATATAGTTTAACTATGTGTGGTTCATCATGAACAACAAATTACTGATTGCACACTCATGAGCTCCTTTCTCCAACTTGAGCAAATGGGCAAAAGATTACAAAAAATTGAGGCTAAGTTTTTCAAAATAATAAAAGGTTGATTGTGGATATATGAAATATTTTAATATTTAATATCTAATGTAATTTTTTGATTTAAAATTCAAATAAAAGTGAAATACTTGTAAGGAAGAATAATAAGTTATGATTTAGAGTTAACTGACGCCAAACTAGGAGCTTGTTTGAGTTAACTTGGAGGTGGTGGAGGTTGACATGATCAATTATATATATATATATATGGAAATTATAAAGGTGAAATAAATATAAAATTATCAAAAATATAAATTAAATCATGAAAAATGCATGAAAACTTGAGTCTTGAGAGTTATTTTCAAAAATGTTTATACAATAATGAAACATAATGCATTACACTAAACTTTACCCAATGGACTAACCTATATGCAATGTGCTTGCAATTCTCACATGCCTTTACAAAAATAATATTCTATTTTTCAAAATATTACATAGATTATACAAAAATAATATCCTTAACTAACTTTTTCTTGGTATCTTTATGTTGATTGAAGTCCCCTATTTCTGTTGTAGTAGCTCTATTGTGTTATGATGTTTCTCATCAATAAGCCTCAAATTAACCACTATTTTTATGAAAATCTCATCTTCCTAATCAGATAAGTCTCCAAAGTCCCAATCATTTATTCTTAAGGCCTCCTTAATGCTCCTTGCCTCAGCAATCATTTCTTCCTCTGTTAGGATCATATCCATGACCCTGTTATTATCTATCCCAGATTTGCTTTGGTTTTTGCTCCTTACTTCCTACATGACCAAGGTGGTCCTTTTCTTGAATTTTTCATTTGTTATGAGGCCCATGGGGTTGAGCATTATTGGTTTAGCAATCATGGCCCCTAGGAATCACTTTATCCTATCTAATAGCTCATTGTCATCTCCAAGGAGTCTTTCTAAGCTCTTGGACCATGTACTCAAACCCTTGATCTTGTCTAAAATCAATCCCATGGCTATATTCAAGTGAGCTAGGTTGATGGTCTTGAAACTAGGGACTTGATCCTGTACCAAAATGTTTACTATTTCCTTTATTTTGTTCTTTGAATTTTACCACTAGGTGACTAAGCCTTTTTTTGCTACATCTTATTGGCTCAATACATTTTTTCTAGACCTCATTGACTTTAAGGATTCAAACATGTCATATAAGGGTTCTTAAAATAGCTTAATCATGGCATTAATAACTAACAATATAGCTTGCTTCTCTAAATTTTCTTTTGACTATTGCAGATTCTCCCTCTACTACTACAAGCCTTTGATGGATGCCTACAACTAAGATGATTGTGTTTGAGAAATTTCATTCACATTCTCCTAAAATATGTGGTTTTCACCTAGTCTCTACCCTTTAATAGGATTCAAACCAATAAATGGTTCCACTTTCTGAAAAGTGATTTCTTCTCCCCCAACCATGGTTGTCTTCTCAGTGACACTTTGTAGTCCATCTATGGTTGGGTCAAAATTGAAACCAGAAGAAGATTCAATTACCTTTGGAGTTGGAATCTCCATATTTTCCCCACTTGATTTACCAAGGCTAGCCATCATATTCTCTTCTTCCTTTTACAGAGATACAATCCATGGCTTGAGCTTGTCATGCACATAGATGTTTACAAATTTTATAATAGTCCAAGGATGGTGCATGGTAGGAATCTTCTAAAACTTGTCATATATAAACCATTTAGGAATTTTTGGATCATGCATTAGGTTTTCATCACTAAAAAGGTTGAACTCACTCAAAGGATGAGTGAAGGTTAACTTAGGCTTATTACCTCATACTGGAACTAAATTTAGAACAACTTTTCTCTTTAATGGGGTAGTAACAGAGACTAAGTCCAATGATACTTATTTCCCCTTCTCTTTCTCTATCTCTTTATCTTGAGGTTATTCTTTATCTAATTCATAGGCATGATCCAGTATCTTCAGGGCATCTTTTACTATTTCTTTAGGATCTAATGCCACTCTGTCAATGAATTCAATTGGTGATCCTGATTATTCAACCTAGGTTGAAGATGATGCCACCTCACCAAGTCTCTTTTATTTAGGTCTCTATTCAATCTGTACATTAAGCTTTTGTGTTTGTCTATGGTTGTATTGAATGGTGTCTAGTGGTAAATGGTACTAGTAATAAATTATACTACCTGGGTCCCATCTACCATATATCCTCACTTGGCTTCTACTTTCTTAACAACCTAGCCTCTAGAATAATGTTATGCTTTTTAATCTTGCCAACACTTCAATTAAGTATGAATCCTTTGTGTATATTGAGTCATATACACCATGTATATGTTCATATGTCACACTTATCACTTTTGCTTTTAAGTGCCCAACTACTCTTCCTTGGGGATCCCACTATCTTAGTTCATCATGTTGTAGTTTTAAAAGGGCTCTTTGTCTATAAGTAGCTTAAATATTATCCCATTACTAAAATGCAATCTTGCCAAAGGTCATAAGTAGGTTATGTAGTAGTTCCTTTCTCTTGATTTTACACACACCATTATACCATTGCATATCATGTATGTTACCTCTTGCTCATCTAACTTGTTCGACACATGGAATAGTAGCCTAAGTGGGGTGCATTGATTCCCTTCAATCCTAATGATTGTACAATCCAAGAAAAATTTTATGTCATTGATAAATTCAATTTACTTTTTAACCAAAGAAGTGATTTTTTCCATTGAGATTCTAGTTATGGCCTTATTCAAGGTTGGATAGACGTAGTCATAAATGAAATGAATGTGGTCCCTATATTTGAATATGTGCAACTTTGAGTAGAATTACAACACTATTTATATCCCCTTAAGTGACCATCCTCTAAAGTTATGGATCTTGGTAGTGGCAATGAGGGCATCTAATATGTAGGACATCATATAGAACTAGTTCTTAGTCCTTTTCCTAACTACAAAAAAATGCCTACATAAACATGTGCTAAAAACCTCACTAATGAGATGAATGAGTTCATTCTCAACCATAAAATATACTAAGCACACCCAAATTTTATAAATGTAAGTGGTGGTGGGATTCTAACATAGCCTTTTTATTAAAGTCATAATCATCCTGATCCCTACCCTAAATTAGTTGATTGAAATGTTTCCATTGAAGTTTGAGAATACATGACTCCTAGAATACAACCATAGGTTAAGGATGGTCTTTAGGTCATTTTCCTTAGCCAAATTATTAATTTTTTCTATATCTACTTAGGGCTTTAGAAACTTATACTAGTTCTCAAAAGCAATGGTAGAAATATAAGCTATACTCTTGCAAGTATGTTCATTGACTAGCATGCCATTTTCAATATTGCATTCTTTGGAAATAGGGGAGAGAACATCTATGCAATGAATTAATTTTGTTTTTTTTATAGTACAATGAATGCTTGTTATTTGAATGGCAACCAAGTCATAGTACCTCCTCTTTATTGATGCATTCTTCTCATTTTCCTTGGTGATGGTAGATAGCTCATTAATCATCTAGACAAGCTTGGACCAATTGTTGTCTCCCATGTTTAAAGTTATTACATCAAATTATGTGTCTTTTAAAATTATCTCCTCTATGTCTGAGGTCAAATAGAGCTCCACACCTTTTATAGATTATGTTCTAGCTACCATGGTTGTAATTTTATTCAAATTGGTCACTGGTGGTGCATAGTTTGATCCTGGACTCAATTTCACTTGCGCAGACTATGATTTGATCTCCCAAACTCAATTGTAATCAATTTAGGATCAAATTATGGATTTTTTAGATGTTAGGTATTTTATATAGCTCTAATGGTAGTGTTTATTCATACTTAAGTGAATTTAAATCCTTAGATTTTTATTTGGATCATGTATTTATACCTTTACCTTTTTGTTCCCACAAGATCATTGGATTTGTTATTTCTTTTTATGTGGCATCCCTGTGGAATCTATGTGGCACTTTCATGGCACTTCATCCATTAATGTTTGAAAACATGATCTCTACCCTTTAAAATTTTGATTTTACTTAGCACCTTTAGATTATGTTTGCCCAAATCAATGTTGTTTTTTGATCTTGATCTTGAGAGTCAAATTCCATTGGTCGCTATTTATATTTGGCCCTAAGGTTGATAGGTGCACGATCGTCAATTTTAAATGCATCTATGGGGGTCTTCGATATATTAAATTTGACATCTAAAAAACTATTATTTTAAGTGGAAATCCACTTTTTTCATGTTTTAAAGGTATATTCTATGAGATACCTTGAAGGTATTACAAGGGCCTTCAAAATATCACGAAGTAGTCTCTTCTATGTAAAGGAAAATTTCACTTGTTCCTTGAAGGAAAAATCCACTCTTATCCCTATTTGAAATGTATCTCCTAGGATATACCTTGAAGGGGAAATATACTCTTATGCATGTTTAAAAGGTATCTCATAAGAGATACCTTTAAGGTATTACAAAGGCCTAGAAAATATCACTCAATAGTACCTTCTGTGTAACACAAAATTCCACTTGTTCCTTAAAGGATAAATCTACTCTTGTACCTATATGAAAGGTATCTCCTAGGAGATACCTTAAATCAGAAATACACTCTTGTGCATGTTTGGAAGTTATTTATTAGGAGATACCTTGAATTTATTACAAGGTCTTTCACAATATCACCTAGTAGTTCCTTTCATGTAAACAAAAATTGTACATGTTCCTTGAAGGAAAAATCCACTCTTGTCCTTGTTTGAAATGTATCTCTTAAGAGATACCTTGAAGGGGAAATCCACTCTTGTCTATGTTTCAAAGGTATCTCCTAGGAGGTACACTAAATTTACTATAGTGACCTTCAAAATATTGCCTAGTAGTGCCTTTCATGTAAAGGAAAATTCCACTTGTTCCTTGATGAGATAAATACACTCTTATGCTTATTTAAAAGGTGTCTCTTAGGAGATACCTTGAAGGGGAAATCCACTCTTGTGCATGTTTTAAAGTTATATCCTAAGAGATACCTTCAAGTTATTACAATGGCCTTCAAAATATCACTAAGTAGTGCCTTTCATGTAAAAAAAAATTGCACTTATTCCTTGAAGGAGAAATCTACTCTTGTCCATGTTTTAAGGGTATATCCTAGGGTATACATTTAATTTATTGTAGGGGACTTCAAAATATCCTATGTAGTGCCTTTTGTATAAATGAAAATTCTACTTGTTCCTTGAAGGAGAAATCCACTCTTGCACATGTTTAAAAGGTAACTCCTAAGAGATACCTTGAAGGGGAAATCCACTCTTTTACATGTTTTAAATGTATCTCATAAGAGATACCTTAAATCTATTAAAAATGCCTTAAAAATATCACACACTAGTGTCTTCCATGTAAATTAAAATTCCACTTATTCCTTGAAGGATAAATCCACTCTTGTACCTATTTGAAATGTATCTATTAGGAGATATCTTGAAGGTGAAATCCACTCTTGTGTATGTTTCAAAGGTATCTCTAGGAGATACCTTGAAGGTATTACTAGGACCTTCAAGATATCACCTAGTAGTCCCTTCCATGTAAAGGAAAATTACACTTGTTCCTTGAAGGAAAAAACTGCTCTTATCCCTATTTCATATGTATCTCCTAGGAAATACCTTGAAGGGGAAATATACTCTTGTGCATGTTTTAAAGTTATCTCCTAAGAGATAAATTGAAGTTATTAAAAATTCCTTCAAAATATCACTCAATCATGCCTTTTATGTAAAGCAAAATTCTCTTTATTCTTTGAAGGAGAAATCCATTCTTGTACCTGTTTGAAAGGTATCCCCTAGGAGATACCTTAAAGGGGAAATCCAATATTGTGCATGTTTGAAAGGTATCTCATAGGAGATACCTTGAATATATTGCAATGGCCTTCAAAATATCACTCAATAGTGCCTTCCATGTAAAGGGAAATTACGCTTGTTCCTTGAAGGAAAAATACACTCGTGTCCCTATTTGAAATACATCTCTTAAGAGATACCTTGAAGAGGAAATCCACTCTTATCCATGTTTGAAAGGTATCACCTAGGAGGTACATTAAAGTTAATATAGTGGCCTTAAAAATATCACCCAATAGTGACTTCTATGTAAAATAAAATTCCACTTGTTCCTTGATGCGAGAAATCCACTCTCATCACTACTTGAAAGGTATCTTCTAGGAGATACCTTGAAGGTATTACAAGGGCCTTGAAAATATCTCCAAGTAGTGCCTTCCATGTAAAGGAAAATTGCACTTGTTCCTTGAAGGATAAATCCACTTTTGTCCCTATTTGAAATGTATCTCCTAGGAGATACCTTGAAGGAGAAATCCACTCTTGTCCATGTTTGAAATGTATCTCCTAGGAGATACATTGAATGTATTATAGGGGCCTTCAAAATATCACCCAGTAGTGCCTTATGTATAAAGGACAATTTTACTTTTTCCTTGAAGGAGAAATCTGCTCTTGTGCCTATTTGAAAGGTATCTCCTAGGAGATACCTTGAAGGGGAAATCTACTCTTGTGAATTTTTGAAAGGTATCTTTTAAGAGATACCTTGAAGGTATTACAAAGGCCTTCAAAATATCAATCAGTAGTGCCTTTTGTGTAAAAAAAAAATCCCCTTGTTCCTTAGAGGATAAATCCACTATTGTACCTATTTGAAAGGTATCTCCTAGGAGATCCTTTGAAGGTATTATAAAGGCTTTCAAAATATCACCCAATAGTCCCTTATATGTAAAGGAAAAATGTGCTTGTTCCTTGAAGGAAAAATCCACTCTTGTACCCATTTGAAATGTATATCCTAAAAGGTAACTTGAAAGGGAAATCCACTCATGTCCACATTTGAAAGGTATCACCTAAGAGGTACATTGAAGGTAATATATTGGCCTTAAAAATATCATCTAGTAGTGCACACAAAATATTTTTCCAAGAGGTCTTTGAGTTATTGGGTATGATTTTATGTCACTTATTTTAATTACCATTTTAGGGTTGAATTTGTCTCCAAATATTAGTTTATAAGTTCAAGAAAGGTGACTCACCCTCATAGGTATTTGAATTTGTGAATTAAATTATCTCAAAGGTATTCTTGGTGGGGGGCTAAAAATTAAGGAGATAAATCCTATAAAATAATGTGCTTATGTTACATCTTCAAAAAATGTGGATGAAACTCCACTTATTATGTAAGAGCCTATTATTTCTAAATCATTACCATAATCTCTATGTCAAAATTTTAAATCCCTTGGTTTTGATCAGGGGCATCTGCATTCATTAAATAAGGAGCACAACTATGGGTGATCAGGTTTTATCTTGGTGACTGCAATGGAGAAATTATTTTTTTACAATGGCGTTAAAAAAATTAGAAGCAACCAAGAAGAATTTCGTGTTTAGAAATATGACAAAAATTTGAAGTGGACGTAGATGTTCAAAAAACACCATATATTACAATGTGCATGCCTACTATTATACCACCACCAATTGTTTCTCCTAATAATTAATAATGTTACATATTCAAAAAATGTGGATGAAACTCCACTTATTATGCAAGAGCCTAATATTAATTATTTCTAAATCATTACCATCAGTTCCAAAGTTACATGATGATAATTTTACTTCTTTTTCCATATTTTAACTTCTATAATTTTCATAGTACTATGGTTTTATAGTGGATTATTGAACATTTTCTAATTCTGGTGATCCTTTAGATGTGATCCAAAACCCATGGTAGGAGACCCATCAAGTGTAATTTTTTGCGATGAGTCTGTTTTTATTTTATTAGAATGAAATTCCCTAAATTATACAAATATAAATTTAAATACAATCTATAAATGGAAAGTCTATATATAAAAATACTATATATAAACTTATTAAAGTGTTTTGAGGTAGATTGTTTATGCCCTCACATAACCATAATTTAGATAAGCACAAAAAATCCTTTCCTAAAAGGTCGTTGAGTTACTAGGTATGATTTTGTATCACTTATTTTAATTATGATTTTTGGGTCAAATTCATCTCCAAATATTAGTTTTTAAGTTAAATAAAGGTGACTCGCCTTCACAACTATTTGAATTGGTGAATTAAATTATGTCAAAGCTATTCCTAGGGGGCTAAAAATTAAGGAGTCAAATCCCTATTAGGCAATTTGCTTGTGTTACATCTTCCAAAAATGTGGATGAAACTCCACTTATTATGCAAGATCCTATTATTTCTAAATCATTACCATCATTTCCAAAGTTCCATGATGATACTTTTACTTATATAAACTTTTAAATTATTATAAAATTAAAAATTCCTATGTGCTTTAAAATTAGGGTTAAGTTTATCTTTTTCTCTTTCCATTATTTTCTCTCAATTTTTCTTTCTCCCTTTTGAAGGCAAAAAAAAATTATTTTATTAACTAAACTTAGGTGAATTGTGACATTAGTTGTGGAAGCGTTGACTCTATTTTTCACTATCATTTGTATAGGTATTTCATGTTAGGTATTTAATCTATGTAATGTATTATTTTACCGTATATTTAGTATCTCAATAGCTTTAATGGCCGAGATAATGAAATATATTTAGTATCTCAATTAATCCCTATTTAAAGACAATCTGCTTATGTTACATCTTCAAAAAATGTGGATGAAACTCCACTTATTATGTAAGAGCCTATTATTTCTAAATCATTACCACCATTTCCAAAGTTCCATGATGATACTTTTATTTCATTAAACTTTTAAATTATTATAGAATTAAAAATTCCCACACGCTTCAAAATCAGGGTTAAGTTTATATTTTTCTCTTTCCATTATTTTCTCTCAGTTTTTCTCTCTTCTTTTTGAAGGCTGAAAAACATTATTTTATTGACTAAACTTAGGTAAACTATGGCATTAGTGTTAGAAGCATTGACCCCATTTTTCACTATCAGTTTTTGTATGTGCTTATTGTCAGGTATTTAAGCTATGTAATGTATTGTTTTATTATATATTTAGTATCTTAGTAGCTTTAATGCCTAAGACAATGAAATGACTAAGATAATGAAATATATTTAGTATCTCAATTAATCCCTATTTAAAGACAATTTATTTATGTTACATCTTCAAAAAATGTGGATGAAGCTCCACTTATTATGCAATAACCTATTATTTCTAAATTATTACCATCATTTCCAAAGTTCCATGATGATACTTTTACTTCTATAAACTTGTAAATTATTATAGAATTAAAAATTCCCACATGCTTCAAAATTAAGGTTAAGTTTATCTTTGTCTCTATCCATTATTTTCTCTTAGTTTTTCTCTCTTCCTTTTGAAATCCAAAAAACTTATTTTTATTGACTAAACTTAGGTGAACTATGGCATTAGTGGTGGAATCATTGTCCCCAATTTTCATTTTCATTTTTACAGGTGCTTCTTGTCAGATATTTAATCTATGTAATGTATTGTTTTACTATATATTTAGCATCTCAGTAGCTTTAATGGTTGAGATAATGAAATAGATGAGATAATGAAATATATTTAATATCTCAATTAATCCCTATGTAAAGATAATTTGCTTATGTTACACCTTCAAAAAATGTGGATGAAACTCCACTTATTATGCAAGATCCTATTTTTTCTAAATCATTACCATTGTTTTCCAAAGTTTCATGATGATATTGTTACTTTATTAAACTTTTAAATTATTATATAATTAAATATTCTTTCATGCTTCAAAATTAGGGTTAAGTTTATCTTTTTTCTTTCCATTATTTTCTCTCATTTTTTCTCTCCCTCTTTTGAAGGTTGAAAAACATTATTTTATTGAATAAACTTAGGTGAACTATGGCATTAATGGTGGAAGCGTTGACCCCATTTTTTGATGTCATTTATATATATGCTTCTTGTTAGGTATTTAATCTATGTAATGTAATTGTTTACTATATATTTAGTATCTCAGTAGCTTTAATGGCTAAGATAATGAAATATATTTAGTATCTTAGTATCTTTAATACTAGTATAACAAAAAGTGTTATGTTCAGTATTACTAGTTTAATGAATATACTTATACTTTGTGTACATGACTTTATGAGGCCTAGACAAGGCAATCATTATAAAGATAATGGTATGAGTGGTATAATGATTTATTTGGTTATGATGAATAAAATGAGGGATTTGAATCAGAAGGGATGGAATATCTAGTTGGTTAGGTTGAGATATAAGAGCAAGGTTTTGAGTGATAGATGCAAGAGGGTGCTCATGGTGATACCAAAAAAAATCACATACATAATACTACTCATTTAAACCAATGAAATGAGAAGATATGGAGTTATAATAACCCTTAGAATAGATAAGGACAAGCTAACAAAGTTATTAGTGATTACTAGGCTTAGGAAAATTGAAAAGGTTGATAATTGAAAAACCTTGGGATTTGGTTGAATCTATTGGGTTGGCTATGACTAGTCTATTTCATCCATAAATAAAATGAGATATGATGAGGATATACTTGAGGATAAATAATATAAATGGGGAGGCTCAAATCTAGATGTATGGAGGTTGTAGTCTAGGCATGCTATGATGCAAATGGGTCTCACTATTTAGGATTCTATTGGGTATTTTTACTTGTAAAAAATGTTAAGATTTTCAAAGATAAGCTTTCAGATGGGAGTGGAATGGAAAATTTATATTCTAATTTTTGAGTTAATGTCACACTACATGTTGTTTGTTGGCACAGGGACATGTACTCTAGGGAAATCTCGTACTCTATGGGCATTGACTTGTTCAAGAAGCATTGCCCAAGGGTGAGGTAATCTCGTTAGGATTTTTAAGTGTATTTTCTTGTTTCAATTTGGTTTATGAAAATTTAATTTATATTTTGAAAGGTTGAAATCAAATTCTAGACTTGTTTTTGTTTAGATAAGATTTTTGAGTTTTGCTTGTTTTGAGTTTTTGATAAGGCTTTGAAAATTAAAAAAAACTACACTATTTACTAAAATAAAAGTGCTTATAAATAAAATAAATGAAATCTAATTTTATTTTTTATTATTTTCTTGATATTTTATAAATGAAATACAAGTTAATACTAAAAATTCAACTAACAATGGAGCTACTGATTTTTAACTTTTCCTTTGTCTTCGAGAATATAAACTTTCACCTACATGCACTATAGTGGATGTTTTTATTTATGTTTATTTTTAATTAAATTAAAATTAAAACATAATTACACTTTTAATCTTGACTATAAAAATGTGAAACTAGATCTAAATTTCATATTTTATGTGTGCATATACAATCTCTAAGTTTTCAAGATCTAGTCTATCTATATAAGCTAGTATGCTAGTTATTTGGTATTTTGATTATTTTGTATGTAACTAAATGATATTTGAATAGATTAATGAAAATTTAAAATTATTATTTAAAAATTATAATTACTTTCTTTACTATGCAAATAATCAAACAATTTTTTTGTGTAAACTTTATTTTAATTTCTTAGTTTTTGTGCATTTAAGTTTGTTAGTGTTTCTTTATGTATGTGAATGTGTGCTATGAAAACTAAAATAAAATGGTGTTGATTAGATGTATATAATTTTAAGATTAAAATATCTATCATATATTTATTGTAAATACTACTAATCTTTAATATTTATAATGTGTGAATGAAAGTAAGATGAAACTAGTTTTTTAATGCAAGGAAATAAAGAAGAAACATTTTTTTCAAAGTTTTTGTGAATCAAATTTAAAATGAAATTTTTTTCTAATAAATAAGAAAAAATATAGTATAATATATTAAATACATAATAAAATAATCCTCCAATATACCTAAGATAATATCAAGTGAAGGAGAATTAGTTGAGGAAAATGTTGAATCCTTTGGTAACTAGCTCCTTGATATGTCACTCAATGATGACCTTAAAACTCTTCATCTGGAGGGGATTAAAATAAAATGTAAGAATAAAAAAAATAGTAGGAATTATATTTTGAACTATGTGTGGTTCATCATGAACAACAAATTACTGGTTGCACACTCATGAGCTCCTTTCTCCAACTTGAGCAAATGAGCAAAAGATTACTACAAATTGAGGCTAAGTTTTTAAAAATAATAGAAGGTTGATTTTGGATCTATGAAATATTTTAAGATTTAATATATAATGTAATTTTTGGATTCAAAATTCAAATAAAATTTAAATACGTGTAAGGAATAATAATAAGTTATGTTTTAGAGTTAACTAACTCCAAACTAGGAGCTTGTTTGAGTTAACTTGGAGGTGGTGGAGGTTGACATGATCAATTATAAATATATATATATATATATATGGAAATTATAGAGGTGAAATAAATATAAAATTATCAAAAATACAAATGAAATCATGAAAAATGCATGAAAACTCAAGTCTTGGGAGTTATTTTTTAAAATGTTTCTACAGTAATGAAACATATTGCATTACACTAAACTTTCCCAAGTGGACTGACCTATAGGCAACGTGCTTACAAGTTGCACATGAATTTACAAAAAGAATATTCTATTTTTCAAAATATTACAAAGCTTCTATAGAAATAGTATCCTTAACTAGCCTTTTATTGGTATCTTTGTGATGATGAAGTCCCTTATTTCTATTGCAGTAGCTCTATTGCGTTCTAATGTTGCTCATCAATAAGCCTCAAATTAACCACTAGTTTTAGGAAAATCTCATCTTCCTAATCAGCTAAGTCTCCAAATTCCCTATCATTTCTTCCTAAGGCTTCCTTAATTCTCCTTGCCTTGGAAATCATTTTTTCTTATGTTAGGATCATATCCATGACCTTGTTGTTATATATCCTAGATTTGTCTTTGCTTTTTATCCTTACTTCCTACATGACCAAGGTGGTCATGTGCTTGAATTCTTCATTTGTTATGAGGCCCATGGGGTTGAGCATTGTTGGTTTAGCAATCATGGTCCCTAGGAATTATTCTATCTTATCTAAAAGCTCATTGTCATCTCCAAGGAGTCTTTCTAAGCTCTTGGACCATGTACTCAAACCCTTGCTCTTGTCTATAATCAATCCCATGGATATATTCAAGTGATTTAGGTTGATGGTCTTGAAACATGGGATTTGATCCTATACCAAAAAATTTTACTATTTCTTTTATTTTGTTCTTTGAATTATGCCACTAGGTGACTAAGCCTTTTTTTGTTGCATCTTGTTGGCTCAATATGTTTTATCTAGACCTTGTTTACTTTAAGGAGTCAAACATGTCATAGAAGGATTCTTAAAACATCTTAATCATGGCATCAAGAACTAACAATATAGCTTGCTTCTCTAAATTTTCTTTCTACTATTATAGATTCTCCCTCTTCTACTGCAAGCCTTTGGTGGCAACCTGCAAACTAAGATGATTGTGGTTGAGCCATTTCAAGCAAATTTTCCTCAAAGATGGGGTTTTCACCTAGTCTCTACCCTTCAATAGGATTCAAACCAATAAGTGGTTCCACTTTTGAAAAGTGAATTCTTCTCCCCCAACCACGGCTTTCTTCTCAATGACTATTTGTAGTCCATTTGTGGTTGGGTCAAACTTGACACTAGAATAAGATTTAATTACCTTTGGAGTTGGAATCTCCATCTTTTCCCCACTTGATTTACCAGGGCTAGTCATCATATTCTCTTCTTCCTTTTATAGAGATACAATCCATGGCTTAATCTTGTCATGCACATAGATGTTTATAGATTTTATAATAGCCCAAGGATGGTGCATGGTAGGAATCTTCTAAAATCTGTCATATATAACCCATTTAGAAATTTTTGGACCATGAGTTGGGTTTTCATCAATAAAAATGTTGAGCTCACTCAAAGGATGAGTAAAGGTCAACTTAGGCGTATTGCCTCATACTGAAACTAAAGTTATAACAACTTTTCTCTTTAGTGGGGTAGTAATAGAGACTAAGTCCAATGCTACTTATTCCCCCTCCTCTTTATCTATCTATTTAGCTTGAGATTATTCTTCATATAATTCATAGGCACTAGCTAGTATCTTCAAGTCATCTTCCACTACTTATTCAAGATCCAATGCCACTATGTTAATGAATTCAATTGGTGATCCTAATTATTCAAGCTAGGTTGAAGATGATGCCACCTCACCAAGTCTCTTTTCTTTAGGTCTCTATTCAATCTATACTTCAAGCCTTTGTGATTATCTATGGTTGTATTGAATGGTGTCTAGTAGTAAATTATACTACCTAGGTCCCATCTGCCATATATCCTCACTTGGCTTCTACTTTCTCAACAACTTAGCCTCTAGATTAATGTTGTGCTTTTTAATCCTATCAACACTTTAGTTAAGGATGGATACTTTGTGTATATTGATTCATAGACACCAGGTAGAAGTTCATATGTCACACTTATCATTTTTTCTTTCAAGTTCCCCACTACTCTTCCTTGGGGATCCCATTGTCTTAATTCATCATGTTATAGTTTGAAATAATATCTATGTCTAAAATCAGCTTAAATATTATCCCATTACTAAAATACAATACTACCAATGGTCATAGGTAGGGTATGTAGTAGTCCCTTTCTCTTAATTTTATACACACCATCTATACCATTACATATCTAGTATGTTACCTCTTGCACATCTAACTTGTTTGACACATGGACTAGTAGCCTAAGTGGGGTACATTGGGTCCCCTCAATCCTAATGATTATGAAATCTAAGAAAAACCATATGTCATCGATTGATTTAATTGACTTTTTAACCAAAGGACTAATTTTTTCCATTAAGATTCCAGTTATGGCCTCAGTCAAGGCTAGATAGACATAGTCGTAGATGAAATGAATGTTGTCCATGTACTTGAATATGTGTAACTTTGAGTATAATTGAGACACTATCTATGTCCCCTCAAGTGACCATCCTCTAAAGTTATGGATCTTGGTAGTGGAAATGAGGGCATCTAATAGGTAGGACATCTTGTAGAACTAGTTCCTAGTCCTTTTCTCGACTACAAAAAAATGCCTACATAAACATGTGCTAACAACCTCACCAATGATATGAGTGAGTTCCTTGTCAACCATAAAATATACTAAGGGTACCCAGATTTTGTCAATGGAAGTGGTGATGGGATTCCCACATAGCTTTTTCATTAAAGTCATAATCATCCTGATCCCTACCCTAAATTGGTCGATTGGAATGTTGCCATTGGAGTCTAAGAATACTTGACTCCCAGAATACAACCACGGGGTAAGGATGGTCTTTAGGTCATTTTCATTTTCCCAATTATTAATTGTGGCTATATCTAATTAGGGCTTTGTAAACTTATACTAGTTCTCAAAAGCAATGGGAGAAATATAAGCTATAATTTTGAAAGTATGTTCATTGACTAGCATTCCCTTTTCAATCTTGAATTCTTTGGAAATAGGGGAGAGAACATATATGAAGTAATTTTGGTTTTTTATAGTGAAATGAATGCTTGTAATTTGAATGGAAACTAGGTCATATTACCTCCTTTTTATTGATGCATTCTTCTCATTTTCCTTGGTGATGGTAGATAGCTCATTAATCATATAAAAAATCTTGGACCAGTTGTTGTCTCCCATGTTTAAAGTTATTACATCAAATTTTGTGTCTTTTAAAATTCTCTCCTCTATGTTTGAGGTCAAATAGAGCTTCACACCTTTTATATATTGTGTTCTAGCTTGGTGGTGCATAGTTTGATCCTGGACTCAATTTCACTTGCTTAGATTATGATATGATCTCCCAAACTCAATTGTAATCAATTCAAGATCAAATTATGGATTTTGTAGATGTTAGGGATTTTATATAGATCTAAGGGAAGTGTCTATTCATACATAAGTGAGTTTCAATCATTATATTTTCATTTGGATCACGTATTTATACCTTTACCTTTGTGTTCCCACAAGATCATTAGATTTTTTATTTCTATTTATGTGGCATCCCTGTGGCATCTATGTGGCACTTTCATGGCACTTCATCCATTATGTTTGAAAACGTGATCATTACCCTTTAACAATTTGATTTTACTATGCACCATTAGATTATGTTTGCCTATATCAATGTTTTTTGTTGATCTTGATCTTGAGAGTTGAATGCCATTGGTCTCTATTTATATTTGGCCCTGAGGTTGATAGGTGCACGATCGTCAATTTTAAATGCATCTATGGGGGTCTTCGCTATCTTAAATTTCACATATGGATGACTATTATTTTAAGGGTAAATCCACTTTTTTTCATGTGTGAAAGGTATCTCCTAGGAGATACCTTGAAGGTATTACAAGGGCCTTAAAAATATCACCTAGTAGTCCCTTTTATGTAAAGGAAAATTGCACTTGTTCCTTGAAGTAAAAATCCACTCTTGTTCCTAATTGTAATGTATCTCATAGGAGATACCTTAAAGGGGAAATATACTCTTGTGCATGTTTGAAAATTATCTCCTAAGAGATACCTTTAAGGTATTACAAAGGCCTTGAAAATATCACTCAGTAGTGCCTTCCATGTAAAGCAAAATTCCACTTGTTCCTTGAAGGAGAAATCTACTTTTGTACCTATTTGAAAGGTATCTCCTAGGAGATACCTTGAAGGGTAAATACACTCTTGTGCATGTTTTAAAGGTATTTCTTAGGAGATACCTTTAATTTATTATAAGGGCTTTCACAATATCACCTATTAGTGTCTTCCATGTAAAGAAAAATTGTACTTGTTCCTTTAAGGAAAAATCCACTCTTGTCCTTGTTTGAAATGTATCTCCTAAGAGATGAATTGAAGGGGAAATACACTCTTTTCCATGTTTCAAAGGCATCCCATAGGAGGTAAATTTAATTTACTATAGTGGCCTTCAAAATATCACCTAGTAGTGCCTTCTATGTAAAGGAAAATTCCACTTTTTCCTTGATGTGAGAAATCCACTTTTATCCTTGTTTGAAAGGTATCTCTTAGGAGATAACTTTAATGGGAAATCCACTCTTGTGCATGTTTTAAATGTATCTCCTAATATATACCTTTAATGTATTACAATGGCCTTCAAATATCACCAAGTAGTGCCTTTCATGTAAAGAAAAATTGCACTTATTCCTTGAAGGAGAAATCCACTCTTGTACCTATTTGAAATATATCACCTAGGAGATAACTTGAAGGGTAAATCCAATCTTGTCAAATTTTTAAGGGTATATCCTAGGAAATAAATTTAAGGTATTATAGGGGACTTCAAAATATAACCAGGGAGTGCCTTTTCTATAAAGGAAAATTTTACTTGTTCCTTGAAGGAGAAATCCACTCTTGTGCATATTTGAAAGGTATCTCCTAGGAGATACCTTGAAGGGTAAATCCAATCTTGTGCATGTTTTAAAGGTATATCCTAAGAGATAGCTTAAAGGTATTACAAAGGCCTTCAAAATATCACCCACTAGTGCCTTCTGTGTAAAATAAAATTCCACTTGTTCCTTGAAGGAAAAATCCACTCTTGTACCTATTTGAAAGGTATCTCCTAGGAGATATCTTGAAGGGGAAATCCACTCTTGTGTATGTTTGTGTAATATCCCCGTTTCTCTTCAATTCTGAAACCTGATATTTTTCTGACTATTTCACTATATTTTACTTTTGCATGAAATAAGATACGATGCAAGATAAATTCAAATAATAAATAAACCACAGTAAATCACTTAACTGGCAAATTAGTGCTCTTATTATTCTTCAGAATGATTACAATAATGAATCTCTGGAACGCATATAAAAGAATACAAATATCATCTCAAAACCTGATCTTTTGCAAATTTGAAATGGCTCTAATACAGAAGATCTTTATCTGTGCAATATCTGAATCAATACCCTGAATCAAAAACTTAATAAAATAAATCCCTGTAATACCTGTGATAACTTTTGTGTGAAGTTATCTCTCAAACCTATATACCTTTGTGATAACTTCTGTATGAAGCTATCTCTCAAATTGGCAATAGATCGGCTGATCTCTCACAACCTCTGAATTGCACACAATGAAGAGTTGACGTTCTTCAATGCGAATGGAATCCTAAAACCCTTGGCTCAGTCTTCACAGAAGAATTCTTAGCAAAACTCAATATCAATAATCAATCATCTATGCATACATAATCAATAATGGCCTCCATGAGAAACCCTTATACCCTCAAAAAGATATGCTTGCCCTAATTAGGGTTTCTTAAATTAGAATTAGGGTTTCTAATTAAAAATAGGCTAAATAATTAATATTTGATTAAATCAATCAAATATTAATATCTCCCTCAATACATGTCCAAACGAGCCCAAACGAAAGCCAACTGGAAAACCTCTGCTAAACGAAGCCACCCCAATCTCCATCAAGACCCTCTAACCATCCTATCAGCCTATGAGGGTCGCATAATAGGCTAATCATGAACTCAGAACATGTCAACTGAAAAGGGGACATGACAATCCGCCCCTCCTAGAATTGCTTGCCCTCAAGCAATCGCTGAATGACAAATCAATCAATCCACCTGGATCCCAAATGTAGTTATGATCTCCACCACTATCAATTAACATGAACCCCATGCCATGTCCATCCCAACTCTCATGTAATGGCATCACATCATCTCTAGTACTAAGATAAGCACCCCAACATCCAATCCATAAATGAAAATCAACAAGAAAACTCCCTACCTGAACAATATCTAAAACTGGATTGTGAAGGCTAGAAATAGTCATATCAACATCAACCTATGACCCGATTGTAACAAAAAGTTGAGTCCTCACCACATGTGACAACTCCTGAATTGAACTCACCTCAAGACCAAGCTCGTCCTCATACATCCCCTGTGTTGGTGCCAATGTGCACTTGTCATCGCCCTCTATCATGTCATGTGGTATAGGTACCTCCATCCGATGAAAAAACATATATCTGAAGCTACTGCCCTGTATTGCCTTAAGAATATGTGTCTTTCCATCAACCTCAAAGAGAACTTCCATGTCCTTGAGATGAAGAGTAACTTCCTCAAATGAATGAAGCCACTTCATACCTAAGACTAAGTCTATGTCTCCCATGTCTACCACATAATAATCAGCCTTGAACTCATAGTTGTTCAAGCGCAATGGGAGGTCTCTAATCATACGCTCACACTTAAGAGTGTGACCATCGGCTACCTTAACTCTGATGCCCTCAAAATCTATGGTAGTGAGTCCATGCTTTTCCATAAATCTAGCATCTATGAAATTGTGTGTGGCTCCTGTATCAAGAAGGGTGATAACCTTCTGTCCCACCAAAACTCCATGGAGTCTGAATGACTCATCTAACTGAATACTGGATATGTGTGCCTCCTGTATGTGAAGCTCTAACTCTGCTTCTGCCTTAGGCCCTAAAGCCTCTACCTCTGCCCCCTCAAAACTATTCTATTGTTCAGGATCCTCAGAATCTGAATCCTCATAATATGCCCACATCACACGATTCGCCTTGCCCTTAGGCCTCAAAGGGCAATCGTGATGGATATCATATGGACCTTTGCAGTAGAAGCAAAGCTTCTTCCTACGTAGATCATTAAGCACCTCATGATCCAAAGGTGGTGCTGCTGGATTGGCCTTTGAATCATTTTTAACCCCAGATTTATCTATGTTAAAATCCGGTCTCTCTGTATCTGTGTTGGAGCACTTATGGTCTCTAGATGAAGAAGTACCCTTGGAGTTAAATTTATGGGATGGGGCTGCCATCTCCATACTACGTGCCTTCTTCATCACTACCTTTAATGAAGGAGGATCAAAGGCTTTGATCCAACCTCTCAATGGCTCTGTCAATCCCTCTATGAAGAGAACTACCAATCTACGTTCTGAAATATTGGGCACCATGACTGTCAATCTCTGAAACTCACCAATGAAGGACTCCAGGTTACCAGTTTGTCTCAAATGTGCCAGATCTCAAAAGTAAACCTCAAGATCTTTCCTGTCAAACCGCTCAACCAATCTATCCACAAAGTCCTGGTACTCTGTTACCTGGTTATGCTGAAGTGTTACCATACCATGGTACCACCAATCATGTGCTACTCCATCCAAGTGCAAAGTGGCGTATTTGATGGCCTCTATCTCTGACATTGGTCTCAATGCCAAAAAGGTGTCAAGCTTATGAACCCAAGATTGAGCTATCATTTTGCTGCTGCCGTCAAAAGTAGTCAAAGAAAGCTTACCCGTAGCCTTCTTCAGCTCACTGAATTGAACTCTAGGCCTGTTGTCCTATCTAACCAATCTGTAGTGCTCTCTCTTTAGATTAACAAAATGGTCAAAGGACGTCCTCTCTTGAACATGAGGAGGTAATAAGTCCCACTCATCATTTGCAACCATGTAAACATCTGCAAATGGGGAATTCCCTTCCTCCTCTGCTGGTGCCTCTGGTTCTTCTTGAACAAATGTAAGACGTGTAGGTCTATCAACTATTCTGGAGTGAGTCTGATGTGGTCTCTAATTAACTGTAGCACTCCTGTCATCTCTTTGGTCCCCGATCTGTCCATCAGTTGCGTTCATTCCCCTTATCATAGTCATAAGTGCCTGTAGTGTCTGATTCATCTACTGTTGGCTTGTCATCATAGCATGGTGAAATTCTCTGGTGTCCTGATCAGCATCATACCTATGGCCCCTGGGTGGGCTGCCCTCACGTCTGTCACTCATGATAATCCGCTGCTGTTCTAACAACTGGGTACCTTTAAGGAAGGCTCTACTGTGTGTGTTATACCTGTGTGGTCCCAACTCTTATGGCTGCATAAGATCTATAGACCCTCAGGCTGGCAGGATTTAGCTCTGATACCACTGTAATATCCCCGTTTGTCTTCAATTCTGAAACCTGATATTTTTCTGACTATTTCACTATATTTTACTTTTGCATGAAATAAGATATGATTTTGCAAGATAAATTCAAATAATAAATAAACCACAGTAAATCACTTAATTGGAAAATCAGTGCTCTTATTATTCTTTAGAATGATTACAATAATGAATCTCTGGCACGCATATAAAAGAATACAAATATCATCACAAAACCTGATCTTTTGCAAATTTGAAACGGCTCTAATACAGAAGATCTTTATCTGTACAATATCTGAATCAATACCCTGAATCAAAAACTTAATAAAATAAATCCCTGTAATACATGTGATAACTTCTGTGTGAAGTTATCTCTCAAACCTGTAAACCTCTGTGATAACTTCTGTATGAAGCTATCTCTCAAATTGGCAATAGATCGGCTGATCTCTCACAACCTCTAAATCACACACAATGAAGAGTTGATGTTCTTCAATGCAAATGGAATCCTGAAACCCTTGGCTCAATCTTCACAGAAGAATTCTTAGCAAAACTCAATATCAATAATCAATCATCTATGCATACATAATCAATAATGGCCTCCATGAGAAACCCTTATACCCTCAAAAAGATATGCTTGCCCTAATTAGGGTTTCTTAAATTAGAATTAGGGTTTCTAATTAAAAATAGGCTAAATAATTAATATTTGATTAAATCAATCAAATATTAATATCTCCCTCAATACATGTCCAAACAAGCCCAAACGAAAGCCAACTGGAAAACCTCTGCTAAATGAAGCCACCCCAATCTCCATCAAGACCCTCTAACCATCCTATCAGCCTACGAGGGTCACATAATAAGCTAATCATGAACTCAAAACATGTCAACTGAAAAGGGGACATGACAGTTTGAAAGGTATCTCTAGGAGATACCTTGAAGGTATTAAAGGGCCTTTAAAATATCACCTATTAGTCCCTTCCATGTAAAGGAAAATTGCACTTGTTCCTTGAAGCAAAAATCCACTCTTATCCCTATTTCAAATGTATTTCCTAGGAAATACCTTAAATGGGAAATATACTCTTGTTCATTTTTTAAAGTTATCTCCTAAGAGATAAATTGAAGGTATTAAAAAGGCCATCAAAATATCACTCAATAGTGCCTTTCATGTAAAGCAAAATTCCATTTATTCTTTGAAGGAGAAATCCACTCTTGTACCTATTTGAAAGGTATCTCCTAGGAGATACCTTGAAGAGGAAATCCACTATTGTGCATGTTTGAAAGGTATCTCCTAAGAGATACCTTGAAGATATTACAATGGCCTTAAAAATATCACCCAATAGTTCCTTCCATGTAAATGAAAATTGTGCTTGTTCCTTGAAGGAAAAATACACTCTTGTCCCTATTTGAAATATATCTCTTAAGAGATACCTTGAAGGGGAAATCCACTCTTGTCCATTTTTGAAAGGTATCACCTAGGTGGTACATTGAAGGTAATATAGTGATCTTAAAAAACCTAGTAGTGCTTTCTATGTAAAAGAAAATTCCACTTGTTCCTTGATGCGAGAAATCCACTCTTGTCCCTAATTGAAAGGTATCTCCTAGGAGATACCTTGAAGGTATTACAAGGGCCTTGAAAATATCTCAAAGTAGTGCCTTCCATGTAAAGGAGAATTTCACTTATTCCTTGAAGGAGAAATCCACTTTTGTCCCTATTTGAAATGTATCTCCTAGGAGATACCTTTAAGGAGAAATCCACTCTTGTCCACGTTTGAAATGTATCTCCTAGGAGATACATTGAATGTATTATAGGGGCCTTCAAAATATCACCTGATAGTGCCTTATGTATAAAGTACAATTCTACTTGTTCTTTGAAGGAGAAATCCACTCTTGTTCCTATTTTAAAGGTATCTCCTAGGAGATACCTTTAAGTGGAAATCCACTCATGCATTTTTGAAAGGTATCTCTTAAGAGATACCTTGAAGGTATTACAAAGGCCTTCAAAATATCACCCAGTAGTGCCTTTTGTGTAAAGGAAAATTCCACTTGTTCCTTGAATGAGAAATCCACTATTGTACCTATTTGAAACGTATCTCCTATGAGATCCCTTGAAGGGATTATAAATTCTTTCAAAATATCACCTAGTAGTCCCTTCCATGTAAAGGAAAATTGTACTTGTTCCTTGAAGGAAAAATTTACTCTTGTCCCTATTTGAAATGTATATCCTAAGAGATACCTTGAAGGGGAAATCCACTTATTTCCATATTGGAAAGGTATCACCTAAGAAGTACATTGAAGGTAATACAGTGGCCTTCAAAATATCACCTAGTAGTGCCTTTCATGTAAACGAAAATTCCACTTGTTCTCTGATGTAAGAAATCCACTCTTATCCCTATTTGAAATGTATCTCCTAAGAGATACCTTAAAGGGGAAATCCACTCTTTTTCATGTTTGAAATGCATCTCTATTATATACCTTGAAGGTGTTACAAGGGCTTTCAAAATATCACCAAATAGTGCCTTTCATGTAAAGTAAAATTTTAGTTGTTCCTTGAAGGAGAAATCCACTCTTATCCATGTTTAAAATATATCTCCTAGGAGATACCTTGAAGGGGAAATCCAATCTTGTCCATGTTTTAAAGGTATCTCCTAGGAGATACATTGAAGGTATTATAGGGGCCTTAAAAATATAACCTGGTAATGCATCATCTCATTATGAAGATAAACTACTCATATATTCAAACTACCAAGGACATGTCATGTTTGTTCTAAGTCATGGTTTGTTAAGGAAATGACTTGGGATGATCTTCTCATTAATCATATATCTTCTCTATGCCTTGGATCATAGATAGAAATAAATATAGGTGAAAACCAATCTAAAGATATTAGTTTTCCTATAGTTTCATATATGTATATATCACTCTATTTGATATCTAGTCCCATCTGAGTCTGCATCGAGCTCCACTCCTTTAATTTTTCCACCAACTTAGGTCAAACTTGAGTTCAGGTCCTTTGGCTTTTCTTGTCAATTTGGGTCCATTTTGCTTCATCAACTTTTGTTGAATGTCCTAGCTCATCCCTTTGCTATTGGATATAAGTAATCAACTTTGATTACTAACCCTTTTGACTTGATTAAACACAGACCATGGATCTTTGGGACCCACTACCCTAAGCTCAATTTCTCATTGGTTCCTAGGATTTGTTGACTTTTTGAATTTCTCAAGATCTTATGTGCTTGATACTTGTTAGCTATACATTTCTTCTCAAGTTCTTGCCAAGGCTTTTGAATGTAAATGATCACTTTATGGGTCTTAAAAATGACATTTAGGTAGACATATGTCATTTCTTAACTGAAATTGTAATTTTATAACTTGAAGCACAAAGATTATGAGGACACCCAACTTTTATGGAATGGACCTAATGCTGAAATGAACAAACTCTTTTGACCTGCTAGCATTTGAGCTTTCTACATGATTCTGCAAAATGTTGGAGTCGACTAGTTCATGTGATCCTACATGATGTCTTGACGATGATCTAATCTAAAATGACTAATATTGGAAACTTAGAAAATTTTATGTTAGGATCTAATTTTGAACATGTGTATCTTCTTATATGCTTCATTGTGTGAGCTATAACTTGGCACATATGAATTAGAATCCAAAATAAATAGACCCATATGATTTTTTCTTCTTGATACTATGCCACATGCAATTTTTTAGTGCCATTATAATGCCTATTAAAATTTATTTCCATTGAAACCAAACATGTAGATAAGCTCTGGATGGAATGAGTGGACTAAATAGATTCCACACACTCCGATGTTTATCTTGAACACTCTATAGGGTCTCTGTAAATCTAGACTAGTCTTTATAAATTGATGAATTACACTTTTAGTGAACCTAAAGTACTTCAAAATCTTTGTGAGCTTCATGATTTCTCTATTCTTCTCATTCCATCCAGAGCTATTTCAAAACATTTTGATCATTTGATCAATTAGGAACTCTACCTCTTTCTCTGCATCAAGACCATTAACAACTGGGCACATGTTTGGTATGTGAGCCAAATATGGCCAAAAAAAAGGTATCTCCTAGGAGGTAAATTTAAGGTATTACAAGGGCCTTCAAAATGTCATTTAGTAATGTCTTCTATGTAAAGGAAAATTGTACTTGTTCCTTGAAAGAGAAATCCACTCTTTTCCCTATTTGAAATGTATATCCTAGGAGATACCTTGAAAGGAAAATCCACTCTTGTCCATGTTTTAAAGGTATATCTTAGGAGATACATTAAAGTCATTATAATTGAATTTAAAATATCACCTGGTAGTGCCTTTTGTATAAAATAAAATTCCACTTGGTCATTGAAGGAGAAAACCACTCTTGTGCCTATTTGAAAGGTACCTTAAAAGGGAAATGCACTCTTCTGCATGTTTAAAAGGAATATCCTAAGAGATAACTTAAATATATTACAAGGGCCTTCAAAATATCACCCAGTATACCATAATTTGTAATAGAATAGAAGTAATAGCAGTTAACATTTTCTCATTCTTCTACCTTAATAGGTGTCCCTCACAAGTATGACTCGACATTTTATATATTCCCTCAAGGATTTTTGTATTAATTTCTCCATATAAAAATTAAGAGGATGTGATATTATATGTCATTTTGCATGGGAAAATATCTATCTATTATGTCTTTTCTTTTGTTTCTATAGTATCAATCTTTGCTTCCATTATAGATCTTAATTCATGCTTTATGCTCCTTTATGCTCTGTAGTTTTTAAGGGTTTGATCTATTTTATGCAATTATAGTCTAAGTGCTTTAAATCTCTCGGTGCATCAAAATACCCAACCTAAGGAGGAAGAGTGGGTGCCTTTATAGGCAACTCTTCAAAACTTGTAGGTTCTCGAGCCTTCCTCCTATTTTGAAATTTTACCTTCACTAGTCTATGAACCAGAGTTTGTAGTTCTCTCATCTACAGGTGGACACCCTTGTGATTTTCCAAGAAGTATGTATCAAAATCCACATTTATTTATTTTAGAGCAGTTTATCTTTGGTTTCAGACTTTCTCAGTGTAGTTAGAAGTTCTTTGGTACCTTTTAGTAGTTCCCCTTTCAACCTCTTCCTTTCTTGGGGCCCCTTTTTAAAAAATTTCCTAAGTATCAACCTTCATCCACTTATTTTACATGGTAGAATAATGCTCATCCACCTTGAATAAGCTCTCATTTCACTTTGGTGTAGTTCCATCTAGACACATGGTAGCCTTGCACTCTTTAAAGCAATTTCCTTTTGAGTCAAACCTCTAAGTAATGTTATTGGATAGTCGATAAATAAATAGGTCCTACTGAGCCATTGACTTAGTGAACATGGTTTCAACACATGTCACCCTCATGGTCAATTTTGAAAATAAATGCTTGACTTCCCTAGGAGGAGTGTTTGCTTTACACATGGTAACCCCATGCTCAACATTGCCAAATAAGTGCCCATTTTCTCAGGAGAAGTGCAAGCTTAACATGTGTCATCTCCATGCTTATCCATGAGTGGTTTAGGTCTATCTAACCTTGGATCTACGTCATTGGCCATTTTAAAAAAGGAAGGGACCCACCCACCCTTTAGTGCCATCCATTTAAATTAAGATTAAACTTGTTCCATGAAGGAAAAATCCACTCTTGTGCCTATTTGAAAGGTATCTCCTAGGAGATAACTTGAAGAGGAAATCCACTCTTGTGCATGTTTGAAAGGTATCTCCTAGGAGATACCTTGAAGGTATTACAAGAACCTTGAAAATATCACCTAGTAGTCCCTTCCATGTAAAGGAAAATTTCACTTGTTCTTCGAAGGCAAAATCCACTCTTGTCCTTTGGATTTTTTTAAAACACTTAGCCTTATGCAAGTAGGATTTGGCCAAGACATTGAATGCCTTAAAAAAATTATAGTGGATAAAATGTCTAATGGAAATAAGACTTTGGTATTTTATACTAACTCAAAAAGCTCAAAGACCTATTTCCATCAGACATTCTGTTCAGAGGCCCTTCAAGTTATCAAGTTATCAACTAGTAGTGATTTCAAGGTGAAGGCAAGTTTTACTGGGAGATAAATTCAACTTCCCTTTAAATGTATAACACCACCCTTTTATGTGTCTACTAGGATATTCCTTCAAGGACCTTGAAGTACACTTGTAATACCATCATGGTTAACTTGAAGGTATCTCCAAAGAGATGTCTTGTAAAAAAAAATCACTTTTGTGCATGGTTTAAAGTTATATCCTAGGAGTTAACTTGAAGGTACCTGTTGAATATTTTGACACATATCAAAAATATACTTCCCCTCATCTTTCTCCTTAGAAATAAATGTTTGTGAATTCCTTTACCCATTAGATTATATTATTGGGTACACATAATGTATGCCAATCCTCACTCCCATCCTAAACTTATTAATTAGAGTGGGATTCTTGCCTTTGTATATCATGGTTTCCTTGGGGAGAAGCTATGAATTCAACAAATTTTCGATAATATTATCTTGATTCCATGAAACTAGCATGTCTTTATCAAAATAAGAATATGGTGATGTTAGTGATAAATACCTTTGAAAATATGCTCTAGATATGTACACCACAACCATTTGGTTATGCATGTAGTGATGGAAAACATCATGCGTAACCTTGCCTATGAAAAATAAGTCTCAGAGGAGGTCAATGCATGGCATCACCTTGGGCTTGGTTGTAGTCAAATGTAATCCTTATCTCTTAAGTGCTAGAAAGTCTATGATGAATAGTCACTCAGAGGGAGATAGATTTTCATCCAATGAAAACATGTCAATATAATCAATAACATCCCGTAATTCAGAGTAGTTCCCATATCTATTGTCAAAAATGGTGGCATCATAAACTGTGTCCTTGAATTCAGTCAAGTCCTTGATAGAAAATGGTGATGATAGAAGTGATCCTCTAAATTCCTTAGATGAAGATGCCATTACAATTATGTGTAGTGCTTATAGTTTATTTATGTGCTCTATGAAAAAATGTCCTTTCTGCTAGTCACTTTTTACTTATAATAGTCTCACAAGTAGCTAGGGATTTTCTTGCACATGATAGTAGTCAAGTTTGAATTCATTTGAGAGAAATGAAGACATTAATGGTTTCACATCATGTATATAGCCTTTTGCATTCAATTCTACTTTATTATAAATTCCCAACATTCACATGTTTCATACTTTATGCATATTTCATATCTAGTTAGTCTAGTTGATGGGTATCCTTAACAAGTTATCAGGAAGTATTTTTCTTTATTGGCCAAGTATAGTGGGCTTTCGATAGTCAAGAATCGAGAGTTGATTTTTGTGTTATGATTGAGCCTACAAAATATATGAATAAAACTTTCAAAAACAAAGGCTAATATAAAAACTTGAAGAGCAAAATCATCGATAAAAGATAGCCCTTCAAGTTATCAAGTTATCAACCAATAGTGATTTCAAGGTGAAGGAAAGTTCTATTGGGAGATACATTCAATGTCCCTTTAAATGTATGACAGCACCCTTAAATATCTCCACTAGGAGATTCCTTCAAAGTCTTTGAACTACACTTGTAATACCATCATGGTTAACTTGAAGGTATCTCTTATGAGATGTCTTGTAAGAAAAAATCAATCTTGTGCATGATTGAAAGGTATCTCCTAGGAGATACCTTGAAAGTACCTATTAATGGGCATTTTGACACATATTAGAAAAATACTCCCCTTCATCTTTCTCCTTTGAAACAATTTTTTATGGATTCCTTTGCCCTTCAAATTATATTGGTTGGTGCACATAATTTATTTTTGGTTTGGTCATACCTTATTATTTTAAGTATGAGTTAATTTATGTATTACGAAGATTTAATATGTATTTTATATTGTAGTTTAGAATTAGCTTTTGTTGATATACATTTAATCACTACTTAATGACAAAAAATATTCATGAAACAATGCAATATGCAACTTGTATTTTATAAAAGATCAATATTTAAATAATTTCAATTGCTTTACAGAATGTCTTCAGGCAAAAAAGGAATTCCCACACTTAAAAGGTAGTAGAAGGCCTCACTCCAAGATAATTTGGATAGAGTATTATTTAAACTAAAAAAACTCAAATTGAATCCACATCAACATATTCCATTTTATGGTGGTGATAAAATTCCTCTTGTTGATTGGTATTTTGAATTGTTTAGTCCACAAAACATGCATGCAGATATATACTTATTTAGCACTAAATCAGGAAAGGAATCTTCCCTTATTGGAATAATCCTTGCATGTGATGAGGATGAACTTGAATATACCCTTTAATTCTAACTAGATGTATGGAATGGAGAAGAGGGAATTGTCCATCGAGATATAGCTAATTTAAATAAATTTACACCCAGTAAAAAGGGATTGACAAAAAAATATATTTTCTCCTTCTTGTGAAACATTTAGGTTTCATTTGAATAGCTATGACAAATTTCAAATGTCTAGGTTGATAGACAGAGATAATTTGGTCATTAAAACATAAAATATTTTGAAATAAAAACAAGACCAAGGGGTAACAACTTCTTCTCCTTGCCACCATGCACACATGTATTTAAGATACCCTACATTCATGACAAAAAATACATTGAAGAAAAAAATACAATCAAGGGAAACATATTTGTATGAAAATTTGAAAGAGGCCATACAAGTAATCACACCATTGGAAAAAAAAAGATCGAACAAAAGGTTGGAACACTTTTGTTAACACAAAATTTTGATCAGACACATGGTGAATTCTCTACATGGTATATTTTCTTTAGCAATTATGCCTTGAAAATTCCTATAGAGCTCTATAAATTGAGGGATGTTAATATCAAAATAAGAAATCTAAATGAAAGAGGGGTGAATTATATAATTCATTCATTTTTAAAACATAATGAGGATCCAATGAAGGATTTTTTGTTAATTCCTTTTGATATAAGCAGCCCTAAATGTATTATTGAATCAAAGAAATTTCTAGAAGATACGATGAAGAAAAAAATTGTAAGATTCAAAATTGTAGATGGCCAACACATAATTACAGCACAACAAATAATTCTTTTGAAAGAATACAATTCACTATCATTTAGAAATAAATGTTCTATTAGAAGGGCAAGATTTTTGAAAACTTGTACTTTATTCCATATTGTGCACAAAATATGTAACCAATATAATGAATCCAATGAAACAATTTATAAGGCTTCATTTGTATAAAGAGTTTTATTTTCATGTGATCTTATCAAACTAAGAGGTTAGAAGAAACTTGAAATAGAGGTAAAAAAATATGGAATAAATACATGAATAAGATAGAAACTTGTTCACACAAATGAACTATTCAACACAACAAATGTAGGAGAGAAAATGTCTTTTTTTCATGGAATAATCTATTTGGAATTATTTTGATAAGGTGTTTGATTTGTTTAAAAGTGGCACTTTACCTAGTTTAGATAAACAAGATTTAAATATGATTTATACAATAATACATAAAAATATTTAAGGGATTTCAAAGAAACAAAAATTAGAATTAGTATATTTATTGGAAACAATGTCTATTTCCTTCTTGAAAACCCTTGGGTACAACAACATGGATACCTAGTTGAAAAAAGTGAAGTTGGAAAGTAACATACTATCAAAAATTGCAACTTATTTCAGCAACCATGATATGACACTACCACTAGACAAAATAGTCACACCTAAAGAGGTAATGAAACATTATACAATTTCTATGAAAGGTTTAATGATTTGTGTGTCCTAAATGAAGGTAATTCAAAAAATATAAAAGTTTGGGAAGCATTATCTCAAGATTCATTAAGCATATTAAAAAACTATCTACATAATGATGGTGTTCAACTTCCCAAGATATATATAGAAAGATTCAGCTGCCATTACGGGACCCCATGTCTTTTGCCATCTATTTTATTATATTTTAGTAAAATGTTCATTTTTGGTCTAAACGTCGATTTGATAATTATTGATCTTTTGAATCTCACTATAGTTTTTAAGGAAGAGCATCTTCGCCTATTTCTTCAGGTATTGATTAATAAAGTTATTATTTGGGCCTTCAATGTATTCATCATCCACAAACTATAAACTTGGTTTGGCATTCAGACCTCTCTAAAAAATCTACATGTTGGTGATTTCCATTCCATGAAAGATATAGGTATCATACTATGGGGTCCAAATAATAATGGATTTGACTAGACACATATTATAGGTATCAATTTTTGTTAGGATCCTGCTCATTTTTAGCTGCAAGGTTTTAGCCTCCATTCACAACAGAGTAGGTTAGAGGAAGGTTTTGACATCTACAATGATGTACCAACTTTTGAAATGATTGGTTCAAAAAAAATAGGAAGGCCATTCAAAAATGAACTAGATAACATCTTTTGGGAGAAACTTATCTCTACTTTCAATGTTTCAGATGCATGTGACGTGTTAGGGTATATACAGGAGCTGGATTGGTGTGTGCTTGTACAAATTTGCAAAGAAATTTATATTGCATTATAAAAACTAAAAAATAAACGATTTTTAATGTTCAATTTCAAAATTGTTTGACAAATTTAAAGCAACCAATTTAAGAACAACTGTTTTGATCAATATTGGGTGCAGAACATTTTTAATTTATTTTATAATCATGCTTCATTTTCCAAATATAACATCTTAACAATATTTCAAAGTGTATGCTTTATTTTTCAAACCTGATGGCTTGCCAATTTTTTGGTGTATAGAACTTATGGCTTTGCATGCAAGTGAAAAAATAATAATAATAGAATATCATATCAATGAACATGACACATTGAAAGTTAAAGAAGGTAAGATAAGATCATGTATATTTTTTGAATTATATAATTTTTTAATTATCAATGATTCATAACGCTGACAGAATATTTCTTTATCTATTTATGTCTCAATTAAACTAGTTCACAACACAGCTCTAAAACTTTGTGTCTCCAACACAACAACCCATGACACAACTCTATAGGTTGGTGCCTCCACAAAAATAACACAAGGTAAAACTCTACAACAAGACACATTTTTAAAATAAAAATATCGAATCAATTGATGATGAGACTTTTTAGTTACTACATTATATAATACCTTGTAGGGAATAAAGAACCAAAGTTTCAATGAAAGAGTGCACAGATAAAAACTACAAAAAGGCAAAAAAAGGTGAAAACCCCTTTCAATAAATGTGTAATTATACAATTTCATACAAGTCTAGAATATATTGATTATCTTTATTTATTTAAATATATTATAATTAATTTTTTTTCATGGACAAGAGATTGTAGAAGACAATAAAATATAGACTTGCATCAGCTTTTGATTTGGAAGTGTGGGTTCATTTTATTATTGTGTAGACTTGAATGTGGTTGTATTTACCCTTTAAAATGTTGTTTACATGTTTCAATTACCCATTACAATGTTGTTTACATGTTTCATTTACCTAGTTTAAAATAACACAATATGTGTTATATTATATCTTCAATACAATAAATTTTGATGTAGAGTATCCATGTGTTCTTTATTAATAAAGAAAGAATAAAGTATATTGTGCTAGAAATAATTATATTTCTATTGATTTAAATAATTTTTAATTTGATGTGTCTTATTGGAAGTATACGAAGGGGGTTCAACTATGAAGGTGTATATTCATTTGAATTTAGTGATAGTGAACTATGGCTTAGAAGAGTAAATCATATTTTGTTCGTTGTGATTGGTTGTATAAACATATAAATATGTATTGGTATGCATAAGAATACCTAATACTTTCATTACTATAAGAATATAGATGTTGGTTGATCAATGTTAAATTCCTATCAACGTCTATGAAAAATGAGTTATGACAAAATGGGACTGTTTCAGAATTTGATAAAGTCATGGTCAAGTCATAAGGATTCAATATGAACATTTATATGTTGGTGATGTAAACTAAACTACCTACGTATGCAATTTGTGTCCTAGTTATCTATCATCATTTACATCACTTTATTTTCTTTTAATTTTTGAGATCCTGCTATCTATGAAAGATATATATTTGGGTAGTTGTAATTTAATACATTAATATCTCTTAAGAGCTCTTCCCATATCCTCCACCAAATTTTATCTACATCTAGACTTTTCTAATGGATGTTATACATACATGTATCTATAATGGTATCGGCATGACTAGGAGCATCTTAGCTGAAGCTGGTAGACTATAAGAGAAGTATGCCATCAATGGTAGCCAGTAGCAATGTAGTTCTGATAGGAATGAGTGAGTGAGTATTCAATAAGTATATGTATTTGGTATGGGCCTCAGAATGGCCATGGAATTTATGTTGTATGATTGAGCATGGTAGCTCATCACTGTTCATCTAAAATGTGTTTGATGAATGTTAATTGTAATTCTTGAATGATTTTAATAATATGAATGATAAAATAAGTTGTCAGTTCTTGTCTTTGTTCTTTAATATGTGTTTGAATGGATCTCTATGTGTTTCAATACTGAGTGGTTTGATAGTTCTATTTGTATGTTTGCATTATACTATCGCTAGTTATTTTCCCAACTATTTCAATACTGCAAGTGGCTCTATCATTTGGAATTGTAAAGTGGCTGCCACTCTGAGTGGTATGTTAGTTACTGCATTATATGCATATGTATGTTATAAAACTGGTAATAGAAATGGTACATCTGTGTATAATGAGTATAGTTACAATGTGTCTGAGCATGTATTTATTTTTATATTTGTTTATATGAATCTTCATAAGATTTAAGTAAATGTAAGAAAAATGAGTCAAATGAAATGCATTATGTTTTTATGTTACAATAATAAATGCAAATCAAAATTGCATCAATGACCAATCTCGTAACATGTAAAACATTTTATTATAAAATAACCATGTTATATTTCTTATAATATAATATTTTTAATAAATGATTCATTTCTTTTTTAATAAATTATAGATATTTCAAAGGAGGAGTTAAAACGGACTTCAACAAAACTATTGATTTTGGGGTTGGATGACTTATTATTTGTTGTGCACAAAATAAAAAATATGAAAATGCATGATACGAGAAAAAAGAAGATTATAAAATAGAAAATATGTCATATTGTATTAGAGATCATTCCAAAAAAGTTTTGAAGGTGGCACTATAGTCTTTTTCTCATGTTGGTATTTGGTCAATGATAGAGGACAATCATTTGAGGATACCCATTCAAGACAAGGGTTACACAGGTTCAAATTTCATGTTTGTTTGGGGGAAAATATATTCTAATCCATTCAATATAAACATAAATAAATTGGATGAATTTATTTTTAAAGGGACCTTTGGAGATGATTTTTCAATTTCCAACACGTTGTTCATTTATTGTAATTCTCAGAATTGTGTTACAAATCAAACTTTTAAAATAAGTTATGTTACGTC
Source organism: Torreya grandis (assembly GCA_037957365.1). Classification (NCBI taxonomy): domain Eukaryota; kingdom Viridiplantae; phylum Streptophyta; class Pinopsida; order Cupressales; family Taxaceae; genus Torreya; species Torreya grandis. Next base: position 476,792 of record JARHVA010003432.1, read on the forward strand.
AAGTAGATATATTGGAAATGTAAGTTCGAAAGATAAAAAGGATTGGAGAATCAAAATGACATCTATCATCACATTCTCGGGAGAAAGCAAAAAAACCATGCTAGCAGTTGTGAACCAAGGTTTTGAAAGATGTAACTTTGCCATATTATGATTATTTCAAGTGTATTTATTGATTATAAACTATAATTTTAGTAATAAAAATTATCATCTAAATCATGAAGAAAGATTATAAGATAAATTAATTTTATAACTGGTTTGAAATATAACATTTACATATAGTTCAATTAATTTCAAATCTATATTCTCCATAAATATGTTTTCTATATTCCAAATCAATTCTAAATTATCTCAAATATAGTTTAATTAATTTCAAAGTAATCAATTCTAATTTAGAATACTTTGATCTAGTTAAGTGCAAGTGGATACTCCATCGATTTATCTTGAAATTGACCAACTTGATCCATTAGTATATTAACACTTGCTCATGAAGATCTTCCCAATGAACAACAAACAATTGTCAAGACATTTTATTATGTAGATGAACTAGATTGCTTAATATGTTTTCATCCATAATTTAGCTAGTCAAATAGTGCCATGTGTCCCAACAACGAAAGGTACTTCAAAGGATCAGTGATTGTTATGAAGGCCCAAAAGGGTGTCACGAGTTTGAAATAGGCCAATCTATTCAAAATGATCTACTCCCAAATGGTTTGAAATAATTAAATTTATTTGAAATATAGAAAACATATTTATGGAGAAAATATTCTCCACTCCACTTTAGTGGGTATAATTTAAAATTATTTAAAATAGCTCAATTTAAACAAAATGAATTGTACTCAAATGATTTGAAATGGTTTAATTTATTTGAAATAAACAAAATTTATTTTTGGAGAAAATCTTCTTCACTCCATTTTATAGGTATAAGTCTAAATTATTCAAAATAGCCTTACTTATTCAAAATGATCTATGCCCAAATGATTTGAAACAGTCCAATTTGTTTCGAATATAACAAATTTATTTTTGGAGAAAATTCTCTTCACTCCACTTTAATGGGTATAAGTCCATATTATTTAAAATAGCCCAATTTATTTGAAATGATCTATGCCCAAATGGTTTGAAACACTTCAATTTATTTAGAATATAAGAAATTTATTTTTTACAAAAAAATTTATCCACTCCACTTTAGTGGGTATAAGTCCAAATTATTCAAAATAGTCCAATTCATTCAAAATGATCTATGCCCAAATAGTTTGAAACACTCCAATTTATTTGGAATATAGGAAACTTATATTTTGGAGAAAATTTTATCCACTCCACTTTAGTGAGTATAAGTCCAAATTATTCCAAATAGTCCAATTCATTCAAAATGATCTATGCCCAAATGGTTTGAAACAATCTAATTTATTTGAAATATAAGAAACTTATTTCGAAGAAAATTTTCTCCACTCCACTTTAGTAGCTATAATTCCAAATTATTAAAAATTATCCTTAACCCTTTCGCTTCAATATTAATATCCCTTCCTAGACCGTCTAACTCCTAATGTGGGATCTTTGTATAATATCTTCTAAGAAAACTGATCTCGACATCCCTTGGATTATCCTTAGTAGCCCCATCTGCATTTAATTTTTCCCATCCTTGGAGAGGGGGTTTCCATGTTCCAAAATTTTGATCTTGGGGAGTTTTATCTTTCTCTTGGAGTTTCTCAGGCATTTGATAATCTATGATAGTTTATGAAATCTCGATTACAATTCTGTTCTATACCAACTCTAATGAGTAGAATTCTTCCTCAAAAAATAGAGCTTTTCTTTCCAACCAAATGTGCCACAAAATGAAAATCAAACACAAAGACCAACCCATCTAAATATAGGTATTCTTGAAATTTATGTGTTTCCAAGTTTCCTATATGTTTGCAAGGTTCAATTGAAAATCAAATTGAACATTAAATATATTTATCTTTCTATTTCACAACTCACTAGCAAATTCACATTGAAACAATAAGAGATCAAGTGTTTCCTCATGATAATTGCACATAATACATGTGGATGGACCATAAAAACCTCTCTTCAGAAGGTTATTATAGGTTAGGTAACTTCTATGCATAACTTCCCAAGAAAAAAAATATATCTTAGGCAATCATTTATCATCCCATACTTTATCCCATGGGACATTTTGTCTGATTTCCATATGAGAGATCAACACATTATACCTTTCTTGTAATATAAAAACACATAGACCTCCTAGGCCCTAGGCTATCCTATCCTCCTTAGCTTTTCTTGAAAGAAATCTATGTTTAAGAATCTGCTTAATAAGAAGATTTTGTTGATGAGAGACAATTATCGACCAATTTTCCAATCCTTTCCATTGAAATAAAGTGAAATTTATAATAGTCTCAAAATACATGTATAAATCCACCTTTATCCAACCTATATGTTCAATGCTTTGATGCAAAGGTAACAACTCTAGAAACTCTGTGATTAATAGAGGATGTTGATCACAAGAATCTATTCAAAAATTTACTTTATCTCTAGTCCCTATTTTCCAAAAGAAGTCTAGATTTTATCAATTGTTCACCATTTTTTAAAGTCTTCTAAATAATTTAATCAATTCCCTTCAACAAAATATGAACCACTTCTTGATGAGGAGTAGATCCTAGATACTTACTAGTAATGACTTTACTAAACAGAGTCTCCTTATTGGAAATCCATCTCCAATAGAGCTTCCTAGCTAGAGCTTGATTATTGAAAATAACATTATGGGAACCAAGACCCCCTTGCACTTTCAGCTAACTAATTTTATCCCAACTAACAAGGGGCCACTTATTACCCATCCTTGGACCATCCAACAAAAAAATATCATAATTGAGTCCAGTTGTTTAAGGACTCTATTAGAGGCAGTGAATACACAGAATCTATAAATGGGCATAACTTGAATTACCAATTAAATAAGAGCCATTATTCCCCTAAAATTAAGCCAATGATGAGGTCAATGATTCACTTTAGCAAATATCTGATTAATTAGAAGTTTCCAACCAACCACTCCTAATTTTTTTAAGTAAAGGGGAATGCCCATGGAATTAATTGGAATATTACCTTGAATGAATCCCAAGGTGGCTAGAATATTCTCTTGAGTGTTTTTATTGGTGTTAAAGAAAACCACCTTGGATTTCCTAGTCATTGATTTGTTACTCAATAGCCTCCATTTAGGTTGTTAAAGTTACTTTGATCATAGTTAAGTTGACTATTTCAAGATACTTAACAAGAAAACCCCGTGACTAAGAAAAGGAGTGCCCAATCTTAATGGATTTTATAAGAACAAATTTGGATCAATGTTTTAGGAATTACCAACTATTAGAATGAATTATGAAATAACTAGTCTAAGTCTTCATTTTCAATCAGTGTTGGTCTTCTACCTAAGGTGTGTATCATATTTATTATGTCCAAAGCCATGTGTGTGTGTGTGTGTGTGTGTGTGTGTGTGTGTGTGTGTGTGTGTGTGTGTGTGTGTGTGTGTGTGTGTGTGTGTGTGTGTGTGTGTGTGTATCTACGTATATATGTATGTCTATACATACACCCACACACGTGCATGCACGCACACACACACAAAAAAAATAGAAGCATGACCATTCAACAATAATTAATTATATAGATGATTGCTCTTTCTTAACCAAAGTTTGTATAATTTTCAATCTAGAGAGGCATGCATCTGTGTTCTTTTGAAATAGAGATCTTATGACTTGGCTAACATTCAACAATAATTAATTATATAGTCTTCTTCTTCCTTCAAAGGAAAGAGTCCTTCCTCATAAGACATAATTTTAGGTTAGTAATCCTATTCTTGAACTACATTGAGCTAGACCATGGCATCAACTTAAATTTCATATGCGTTAGGGATATTGACCACTATAAGTACAAGTTTCCATTTCATTCCAATAAAGAAAGACATTAATTTTGATTCTTCTACCTCACACTTCTACCCTAGATCTACACTTGGAGGAATTTTTATTAAAATATTATCTTGAAAGAAAGTTTGTCTTGAGGAATTTTGGATTCATTGGAAGGAGTCATTTTAGCATAGAGCTTGATTCAACATTTTGAGATCCTTACAACCACAACAATCTCTTGCAAAGCCCCATTGGCCAAGGGGGATATTGAGGCTTGAGAGGTTCGCTTCAAGATAAATATATTCTAACCCTTGATATTTTATTTAGTAGATTAAAGTTACGTATTTTCTTGGTTAATGAATGTATATATCCTTGTTTAAGCTTTCTCTGCACTTAGACTTAGTATGGATATAAGATTGTTTGAATTTGCCTTTATCTTCTTTAGGTAGCCTTAGCCCCCATTTACCTAACATGGCTCCTTAACTTTTTTAATATCTTTCTAACCCTTCCCCTCTTTTTTACATTTCTTGTTTGCAATATTAAATTACTTGCAAAATATCTAATTAGACTTATTTCATTGTATTATTAGCCTCAAGATTTTAGAACCCTGCTCTTGTTATATTTTCAGATTTATTTAGTCACACCATTAATTATTAGGTTTCATTGGGATCTCTTTGATTATCCTTTTTTATGTTTGGATCTTTTAAGATAATATAATTTTAAATTAATTTTGATTCATTGTATACATGTAAATATTAAGGGATGCCCTTGACACCCCTCCGTACCCTCATAATGATGGGATGATAAAATTTAATAGTTGTTTCAAAAGACAAAACTTATTTGTAAAGGATTTCTAAGATTAAAATAACTTAAATAGTGGAAAGCAATTCTCCATATAACTCTAACTAATTTTTTAATGTTTTTTCACATCAAAGAAAATTTTAAACCAATCCAACAAGATGATATACACATCAATATTTTCTTTGATGTTTTTTCACATCAAAGAAAATAATGAAGTGTAGCTTAGAGGATTTAATTGGTAATTATTTATAGACACACATCAATATTTTCATTAAAAAAATTGTTAGATGAGCTGATTTAAAGTTGGTTGCATAAAATCAACTTCCACCCATTTTAGGTTAATATTCCCATAACCGCCTTCATGATGTAGTCCGATAGTTATATCTCGATGACCTATTCTTACCTATTATTTGATTGTATTTAATTTTTTTAATTCATTTGTATGGTTAATAGTTTAATAAAAAGATATTCGTTTTGATATGTATTTTAGACATGATTTATCAGTTTTGTTGGTTTTTCTATCAATTATATATATATATATATTTTTAATATAATAAAGATAATATTTTAAAAAAATATACAAAATATTAAATAAATTTTATATTTTTAATAATATAAATAAAAAATAATTTATTAATTTTAAATTTAAAATAAAAATATATATTATAATGAATTTTTGAAAGTAAATTTTTTTTATTTTTATATAAAACATCATATGAACTTTACTTCTTATTTAGATGTAAATGAAACACAATGATTCAAGATTTAAAATGAAAAAATATTTAAATAATTATAATCTGTAATACAATATTAAAATCCAAATTTTTAATAAAAAATATTTTATGAATTTTAATAACATCATACATAAACTTAATATTTAAAATTATAGTTAATATTTAAGTACAAATAAAAAATAAAGGAATGATTTAAAATTTAAGAAGGAAGAAATATTTAAATAATTATATTCTGTAATAAAATACTAAATATCTTTTTTTTAATAATGATGAAAAATTATTAAGAATACTATAATAATTATAAAAATAAATAAAATCCAAATATTTCTTAATATACAATATAGATAAAACATCACATAAATTGTACTTATTTAAGTGTGAATAAAAAATAAAAAGATGCTTAAAATTTAAAAGAAAATACGTTCAAATTGTCATATTCTTAAGAAAGCAAACATAACATGAACCTTATTTTAATTGTAATTTTTATAACTATAAACAAAATAACAAATCAAAATTTAAGATAGAAATATATAATATAGTTTAGAAGCATGACCATCCAATGATAATTAATTATAAAGATGATTGTTTTTTATTTTAACCAGCTTTAAATCATTTTTAATCTAAAAAAGAATACATACATGTTCTTTTAAAATTAAGATTGTATGATTTGGATAATCTTCCAACAATAATTATTTTTAAAGGTGATTGTTCTTTCTTAACCAAAAGTTGTATTATTTCCAATCTTTTATATATATGTATATGTATATGTATATGTATATGTATATGTATATGTATATGTATATGTATAATGTATATGTATATGTATGTATATATGTATGTATGTATATATGTATGTATGTATATATGTATGTATATATGTATGTGTGTGTATATATATATATATATATATATATATATATATATATACATACATATATATATATATATATATATATATATACATATATATATATATATATATATATAAAAGCTCTTTTGATATAGAAATCTTATGATTTGTTTAAGGAATGAACCTCTTGCATTTTTTTATAAAATATAAATTTGGACAACATTATTTAAAACGACAATAAAAACAACCACAAGCTTTTTTTCTATTATTAAAGGATTTTTAAACTAAAACAACACAATTTAATCAAGTGCATGATCACAACTATTTTAATATAGCCTACTTATTCCTTCAAATGAATGAGTCCTTCTTTGAAGACATAATCCATTTTTGAACTACATTTAGCTAGACCATGGCATCATTTAGATGGCCAAAGAGAATTTTAAGGCTTGAGAGATTCTCTTCAAAATAAGTATATTCCAACCTTTGATATTTCATTTAGTAGATAGAAGTTACATAATTTTTTTGTTAATGAATGTATATATCATTGTCTATAGTTTCTCTACACTTAATGTGGATATAGAATTGTTTGAATTTGCCTTTTTCTTCTTTAGTTAACCTTGAACCCCATTTACCTATCATTGCTTTCTACATTTTTTCATCTGTTTTATATATTTTTTGAATATTTAGTCACTTCATTATTTATTATGTATCATTAGGATCTCTTTGATGAATTTTATTTATAACAATTGAATAATAAAATTTTGATTTAAAATTTAAGAGGGAAAAAATATTTAAATAGTATTTTTTTAGTAAAATATCAAATACTATTTTTTTAATAATGATAATGAATATTAAGAATTCTAATGATCATTAAAAATTAAAACTCAAATATTTCTTAATACAAAATATAGATAAAACATCATTTAATCTATATTTATTTTTTAAGTGTGAATGAAAAATAAAAAAATGCTTTTAAATTTAAAAAGAAAAATTGTTTAAAAGATTATTCTATTAAGAATAAAGCAAACATAACGTAAACCTTAATTGTATATGTTTATAATTGATAAACAAAGTAACAATTCAAAATTTAAGATAAAAATATATTTAGACAATAAAAATCTTTCAATGTAAAAATAAAATATTTATTAATGATGATAATAATTAGAGAAGTAAAAACTAAATACTTTATATAAGAATGATATAAAAATTAAGTACAAACTCTTATTTTTTATCATATAGTTTTTCTAATCATTATAAAGTACCACCAATGTCTATGACAAATCTATATGTGAATTAAGTAGAAACAATTATTTCTTATCATATAGTTTTTCTAATAATTTTAAAGTAGCACCATTGTTTATGATATCTAATAATTTTAGAGTAGCACCAATGTCTATGATATCTAATCATTTTAGAGTAGCACCAATGTCTATGACAAATCGATATTTGATGTCTGATTTCTCCATTCTTTCCATTGCTGTGCTTATGTAATCAACTGGGATCTTCTCAATATCACATGTTATATTGTGCTTTCCACAAAAATTGACCATTTCTTGTGTTTCCTTCATTCCACCAATCATACTTCCTCCAACCATTAGCCTCCCTACAATACATATCATATCATGCACATTAATTTCTACACAATATCTATTATAATAAATTAAAACAAAATTGTGTTTAAGTGAAAAAAATTACCAACAATCATTGGAAATGCAGGGAGCTCAAAGGGCTTCATGACAGCGCCCACCACTACAATCTTTCCATTCGCCTTGAGCAGATTTAAGAGTGGAAAAATTGCATGTGATGCAGACACAGTGTCCACTATATAGTCCATGCTTCTAGTTGCTTTCTGTAAAAAAAAATAATAAATCATCGAATAACATTCTAAAATTTCATAACCAACATTCAATATATATATGCTAAAAGTTTAATTTGTATTCAATATCGTACCTACATTGCTACAAATAAATATATATATGGAAACTTGGTTATAAAGTTCAAACTCAAATATTCAAAATTTAAACAACAAATTAAATAAATAGAAAAAGTCCCAAAGTTATAAAAATCCATAACAAAACCACATATATAAGCTTTCACAATAGTGATTTGTATGTTATGTGCTATTATTTTTTATCTCTACAAATAAATATATATATATATGGAATCTTGGTTATAAAGTTCAAACTCAAATATTCAAAATTTAAACAACAAATTAAATAAATAGAAAAAGTCCCAAAGTTATAAGAATCCATAACAAAACCATATATATAAGCTTTCACAATAGTGATTTGTATGTTATGTGCTATTATTTTTTATCTTTTTTTTCAAATACACAGTTAATATGATTTGTGTTAGAATAATTACCAGCATTTCTTCTTCATCTTTACTAATAAGAAAATCATCAGCTCCCAAAGATTCTTTCGCTTCTTTCTCTTTATTTGGAGAGGTACTGATCACAGTCACTTTAAGACCAAAGGCCTTACCAAATTTTACAGCCATGTGACCAAGACCTCCAAGCCCTACTACTCCTAAACGTCTTCCTGGCTCAGTCATACCAAAATATTTCATAGGACTGTATACTGTTATTCCTGCGCATAGTAAAGGAGCAGCTCCGTCCAATGGCAATGTTTCTGGAAAATGCACCACATATCTAATCCAAAACAAAGAAACAAAAAATATAAAATGGAATTTATTATTAATATTCATAAATAATCAAAATAATTAATATGCTGTGAGATTTATAATTAACTGCAGAAAATTTTAAGAACAAAACATCTGGTGTACAAATTTGCACAATTATTCCATCCAAACCAAACAAAAAAATTAAAAATTAAAAAAAAAAAAAAACAACAAACTCCTTTAAGAATTGCAGGAGAAATATAAGAATTTTTATATGTTTTTATAGGAGTATATTTTTACCTGTTATGCACAACGATGAAATCTGAGTATCCTCCATAGGTAACGGTCCCATCCTTATCAACACCGTTGTAAGTGAAAATTAATTTGCTGCAATAATTTTCTAGGCTGTCTTCACAGAGGTCACAAGAATGACAGGCTCCCACAAGACATCCCACGCCTGCGCGATCTCCGACAGCAAACCCTTTCACGTTGCTCCCCACCGCAGTGACTATGCCAGTTATCTCATGCCTGCGTTCACCCCCACGTTAAGTAACCAAACAAAATACCCTACAGCATATATGAGTGAACGCTACTCTACAGCTGAATATCACAGAGAATCATACCCTGGCACAATGGGATAAACCGTGTTTCCCCAATCATTCCTTGCGGCATGCAGATCCGAATGGCAAATACCGCAGTAAAGGATCTTTACTGTCACGTCTTCGGGTCCATTCTCTCTGAAGACACAAATTAGCATGAATATATGTCAGAACAGAGCTGCAAACAACAGCCGTCTCAATACAAATACGTCAGAACAGAGCTGCAAACAAAACCTTTATGAATGCTACCTGCGAGTGAAGTGGAAGGGCGAGAGATGTCCCGAAGTATCCCTGGCAGCCAAGCCAAGAGCTTGTTGAGCTTCACCCATTTTCTTTTTCTTTTTCCTTCTGTTTCTGATTGAAAGAAATGTGTTGAGATAATGTAACTTCAGGGCATGTGGCTGTCTGTTATATAGAGTGGGAGCATTAATCACGGTAAAAAATGGCATTGACTTGTTCCATTTTTTAAGTTGTAAAATATAATAATAATTATTTTTTTAAAATTGTGTGAATTTTTTTTCAAATTTTAATATTTCAATTTGAAATAAACAATAATTTAAAATAGATAAATATAAAATAAAATTTTAATTCATAACCATCACCAAAAATAAGAAATTCATACGGACAAAATACACGGTCAAATTTAATCCCATATTCCCATCCACGTAGTCGATAACGTTTTTTAATCTGCACGACCCTTCGAAATCCGTGGGCCGTTTTAAATATGCCGTGAAAACGGCATTAAAATTAGAATTGTGGGTAAAATAACAATAAAATTTGGCCGGACTTGTAAATAAAGATAAAATTGACTTTGAACGTCTAGAAGCCGGGGAAGGATGATGCGGTTCTGGTGGAATCGCGGGAAAAATGCGTAGAAGCTTCTAGAACAAATCTTCATCGTTCCATTATTCCCAATAAAAGTCAGTTGCACGGCATTGAACTCAGGGCGCTAAAATTTAATTTTTAAAAAAGCGTGTTTCAAAAAATAAAAATTAAATAAAGCTACTTTGGGATGCATTTTCCTTTAAAAAATAACTAGCTTTGCACTAGGGTATAACACTATGTTATGTAAAGTAACCGTAGGATCAATTCCTACAATATCTAAATAAGCCCATGCATTTAATTATGGGTAATCATGGAAAAATTATCTAAAAGCTTTGCCTTCATCCTATTGTAACATGGTTAGTAGGAGTATTGGTCTTGGATCTTTTATTTTTTCCGAAATGAAATTCTACTATTTATTTTTTAATCAAAACAAATTTATCTGTCACATATGGTGTAATATGGAAGGTATTTGGGCCACCTACTCGGACATGAACATTAGGCTCTTTGTTCTCTCCAAAATATGCATGGAAAATAGTTGTGTGAGAAAACATATTCTTATAAGGAGATCCTCATGTCTCAAAGTATTATAATAGAGAATCATCATTTGAAAATTCATCTAATGTCCAAATATCTATACAAACGATATCGTCAATGAGATTAGCATGTACAAACTATAGTGTGGATACATGATGAACTTCTCATGTAGACTCTCATTTTGTTGTGACTAAATGTGGATATATAATAGCTTGTGTAGTTTCTTTGTCTTTATTGGTTGGTGTTCCTTCTATGTATCCAAGACCTCATCTTCCTTTAAAAGTGCATTTAATAGTAGAATAGATGATGCCTTGTGCATTCTTACCCAATCTTTATCTTGTGAATCCACTATTTTTTAAATATTTGAGACCAAAACCATATTGATTTAAATCTATTCAAATTGAGGGTGAAGTAGATATTGATATTGACGCCTCACTTTGTGGAATAACATTCTTACATTCATGAGAGGAGGGTATCATATGAGGTATATAATTATCCTTAGGCTAAGTCAGTGTATAACATCCAACATGTTCTCGATTCAAAGGGCTTGTACACATATATATCCTCGATACCTGAACTTAATCCATGCATGCAAATTAAAAGGTACCAAATTTGACTAATGAATCCATGATCTTCAAAATAAAATATTGTAGTTGAGGTCATCAGGGATACCTTGTAAAACTATAGGTATTGTTCTTGGACCCACAGTTATATGCAATGTAAATTTTGTCTTAGTACCTTTTGCAAGACATTGTCAAATCCAAAAATATTCATATCTAAGGAAATAATATTTGCATCAATTCCAAGTAAATTTAGGAAGGAGATCTATTAAAAATATTGAATCATAATCCATTATTCAATAGTACTCCATTGACTGTCTTATTTTGCATTTTCACTTGAATATATGAAGGGATATGTTGATCTATAATGTGGTTAGGAGGTAAGTCCTCTTTTTCAAAATAGTTACTTTAATCCATCCATCATAGTATATTAATGATAGATGAAACATAATGCGGTCCATCATCACTTGGTAAAATTATATCATGTAATGCCACATATAAGATATCTTTGTAAACATGTATCATTTGACATAATTCTAACAAAGAATTTTTTATATGGGTATTTTTTAATCGATCAAGGATGTCATACCATTTGGTTGTCTTTGTGGGAGGTGGAGGGGGATGAGGAGGAACTTATGAAATCCTATTTTTCGATACTATAGGATGGATCACCTAACCCCTTCATGTTGTAACAATGTGAACCACTTAATCCAATATAATCCAAGGGCAAACACTAGAGGTGGGATCCTGATTGTTAACAAACTGAAATCTAAGAGGAATGAAATGAGTCATACATGATTTTTTTTTCCATCTAGTAGTTATTGGATCTAATTGAATATTGAAATGTTTTGAATTATGAATAAATTACATTTATAATTTATTTTATTATCATATCTCTCATCAGAGTTGATCCAAATTGTGCATATCAAAGTAAAACAATATGATAACAATCAAATCTTGAGCAAAAAATAGAGCTATGTTTATCCATTATAGCCATGTGTAATTTTAAATAGTAGGGAAAAACATAAATCAAGTTTGAAAATGAAACCCTAATGTTGAAATATGAAAACCCTAGAAAGATGAAACCCTAAGGGATACCTAGGGTTTGGCATGATTCAATAAATATCCATGTTCACCAATATGTTTTACAAAAAATTAGATTTTACAACCCTAATAAAGTTAGAAACTTGAATGTAATTAAGACTAAAGTATGGTAGTTAAGCATGATATGAATGTAAAATACTAAAACTGATTTGACAAGCAACATGTGATTAGTATAGAAAGTACTAAAGAGATAAATATATTGTCTTTGACTAACTTATTGTAGTGGAAAGAGGATGGAAGTAGGCTTAAGATTCATTTAGATCTTGGAATGACTACCTGTGCATACAAGGTCACTAACATCAGGTTATGGAAAATATATCAACATTAATGATCGAGTTTAATGTTTTTCATCCTACGCTAATTTGGATATTTGTGACCATTGAGTCAAATACACCTGCTTGTGATACATATGTGTGTGCGATATTGATCCATGAATGTGTGAAAAACTCTAGAAATCAATCTCCTTCTCTTCAAAAACCTGAGTTTGGTTTTGAATGGTATATACCTTTAAAAACTTGGGAAGTGTAATGGGTTGAGTTGACCCTTATCACCCTCATTGATGATTGACCCTTACCTATGTATCCAATACTCTGAAGAGGGAAGTCATGCCACATGCATTGATTCCCCTTAATGCTAATGTGAATATGAAATTGTGTTCCTTTGCTAAATGATTGCATTTATAATATGACTTTCAATACATGGTAATATTCGCTATTGATTTGGGTTGGTGTGCTTAAGACTTGGATGATGACCACTCCTAGTGACTCATTTAAAATTGGGGAAGAATAGGGCATATTTTCTTAATTTTCAGTAGTGTATAGACGCTTAATAGACAATTTCCAAGTGAGTACTAAGTGTGGCTTTGATTTGTATTAATATGAGTCCATTTGGGTATTTTATCACAACACCAAAATGCTAGACAAATGGGCCAACCCATATGAATAATTTAAATTTTAAAAATATTCATTGTTAGGTGATTGTCAATAATGTCACCCTTAGATCATTTTTGTGGATGAAACTATCTAAGCCTAATGTTAGTGTCCAAGAGATAGGAATGTGGATCTGATGATCTAGAGATGTATAAGTAATATATTTAATTGTTTTGACATAGACGTAGAGGTTCATGTTGGTAATTGATAACAAAATAGAGGGTCAAACTCGTATCAAACATATTGATTTGAGAGAATGGAATATAAGAGGAAAATATGTGCTCACAAGTCATGTATTATGAAGGTGGGTGAAAAGTGACACTATCAAGTGTCTAATACTATCATCAACACATTGTTTAATTAATCTGAACACATTAAATGTTGTGATCTTGTGAAAATTTTATCCAACATCTTCCCATAACATGAAAATTGCCCACCCAATGGCCAAGCCACCTACACAAATTTATCTACGCCAAGAAAATATTGAAACTTATCAAATTGTTAAACATGAATGATGATAGAGCACTCTAATTTTATTGAACAAATTAATATGAAAAACATATTTATATAAAGTAGTTCTTAGGTTCATGTCATCTTTGAGATTAAAATTCACCACTTGATGATGAATTCCACAAAAACTTGGTCATCACACAAGTGCTTACTTCTCCTATTTTAGAAATCTTTGATAAGAAAGGATACAACCTCTAGGATTTTATATGATTTATATGCCAATATGTTGTAGATTGGAAAGTGAACACAAAAACTCAATGGAACCTATATTTAATTCCTAAAGGTTTCTAATCTATTTAGTTTTGAAGTATTTACACCCTTATCATGTTATCAATTACTCCTTCCTTAGTTCAAAGCATTGATTCCTCGAAACGGTTTTTAGGATGTTGGGTAATACTTTTCCATCATATAGCCTTTTAAAAATTATGTCTCGTGTAAGTAGAAGAGAGAACATAATTCAATGTTGTTACCTATGATTCTTGTTTGACATTTTGGTTTTTGTAGAAACCTAAATCTAGCCATTGATAACCTCCAACCAGGCTTTTGACCAATTTCCACTAAAATGCACAATTTGGCTTAAAAACACTAATACACATTAAATAAGTTGAAATTGATATAGTCAAGTGCCAATTTTGGATAGAGTCATTAAATGGGGAAATAAAATTTATGGACTAGCTAACTTTGATCAGATCATTCTGAGTCAAAATGCTAATTTTGCACTTGGGTGCTCTAGATTGCTATTTTCTATCAAATCTCTTGCATGAGACACATGCCTTTGTTATTTGGTGTTGCCAACATCCTAAATGGGATAATAGATTAAATGCATTTAACATCAACTTCCAATTCCAATCCAGTCAAATTTTAGGCCAATAACGAGACATTTTGACCAATTTGATTAATTTATGCACCAAAGAGCTAAAATTTGCATCAAAGTGCTTAATCATGCTTAAGAGCTAATTAAACCAAATTAGAGCCTAATTAATAATTCCATGGAACTTGTTGAATACTTATTTTTATAAATGAATATTGAATATCTGCATCATCAGGTGACCTCATTTCTTGGGAAGACATCCTTAGGCCATAAATACCACAAATATCTGAATCAAGCCACCCCATGCCTCATCCATGCCTCCCATGCCTCTTAAATTCCCCTCTATCCTAAATATTGATGATCCTATTTATGAATTTTAATTTCATAATTGAATTAATCCCTAGCCACACATCTCCATCTTGAGATGGATGGTTCAGTTTGATTTTACCCATTTGCAAAAATCTATAAATAGGAGGCCTCACCACATCAATTTTAAGCTTGGATAATGAAAAGTTACCATGCCAAATTGATTCCAAGATCCATTAAGATTAGTGTTATAATTCCCAATTTTTAAACCAAGCCATGTCAAATCCAAAGGTGCCAAGAAGAGATGAAGGTAGCCACACTTCATTGAAGAAGATCTCTTGAAGCACAATCCGAGCAAGCCAAAGAAGGAGCCTTTTGGAGCAATCAAGGATTTGGTAAGAAATTGGTATTTTTAGTTCATATTTCTCATTTATTTCCATTTTTAGTTGTGTTTTCAAATGTTTTCCCTCACTAAGCTCTCCTTAGTAACTAGGCCTAGAGATGTATGTTAGCTAGTGTGTTGGTTTTTCAATTTGATTTCATTTTGTCACTAACAAGGTACTAACCTCTCTTGAGTCAAATTATGAGTTCACATAATGGCATGCCTAGTGGGAACAAACACATCCCATGCATGAAGAAGATCATTACGCAACTTTAAAATCTTCATTTGGATTATTAAAACTCTTACAATTTGGTTTTCTAACTTCATTTAGCTAGATTTTTATCTTCATGGGTTTACACAGTAACCGTCACTGGTTGAGTAAACTACCAATGGTAATTTTCAATCATCATCAGTGAAGTACAACTATAATCATTTAAGTATAACCATTGTTAGTTAGTTTAACCATTGCTAGTTAGTGTAACCATCACCGGTTAGTATAACTGTTGATGGTCACTGTGTTTTTCTTAAAAACACAAACCCGAGAGCTCATTTTTATAAGTTGATTGTTTCATCGTCAAAAGTTATTCTAAGATAAACATCTTTCTAACATTTTTCTTGTAGGATTTACTTAAAAAATCATCAAAGCATGCTTAAATAGATCTTTTTAAAAACTTCTTTTAAGGTGTTTTAAAAAGAATCAAACCTTTCATTTTGGTGCTTAAAGAAAATAATTTAAGGTGTTATTTCTTAAATTTTGTATTTATATTTCAAATTACAAATTAAGACCAAGGTGTCAAAATAACACCACCTAATTTTCCAAATTGGTGCTTAAAATTGAACTCACTTGTCTAATTTTTGTCTTAAATAGTTGTTTAGTTTTTTATTGGCAAAGAGAAGGATGTCACATGTATGCTCTTCCATTTGTCCCCTTTAGGGAACCCTTGGAATCAAAAGTGCCATCCTTATTGAAAAAATCCTAGTCCAAGGCTTAGAAATAATTTCATCCAAAGCACTCTCCAAAAACTCGTCAAAGTTTTGGTGACCTTAAAAATGACCCTAAAGTCTTTCTATTAGTCTTTTATTTCATGCAAACTTGGCTTGCGAGGGAGACGTCATTACCTCCCATGAGTTCTTTATGGAAGCTTTGACCCTGGGTTTCATCTCCTGACATTGACTTCACCCACTCTTGAGTTTCACATGGGACGTATCGGCATTTGGACATCACACTACACTGAGTGAATAGAAGGATGTAGTGGTTGCAAAAAGGACTAGACATTTTTGCAACAAGCCAAGTGCCACATACACCTAATTTATGTGGTTTTATTTTTCATCATTTGATGTGAAAATTTATTGTGCAATTGATTCCCCTAGAGATGTTCAAAAAAATTTAGATCTTAGACAAATCCCCACTTGCCACAGAAGTATTATTGGTCCAAGGTGTGCCTCAAGGTCTATGTCACAGTATTGTCATTTGAGAGAAGGGGGGATGTAAAAGCCCTACTATATAATGTGCATTTACTTTTGGATGAACACTTAAAAATCCTCTCAAATGATTTATATTGACAGATTCCAAAAATACCAAGCAACCTTGACAGTTTACAATCTAAGAACAATTAATTAGTTGGTTTTGTCCTAGATTAAAATTTTATTTGGAGTCAAAACTTGGTGTGAACAAACAATAAAACCCAAATCACATAGTCCTCATTTTCCTTTGAACAAAAGGGCATTATTCTGCCTGTGTAAATCATCAATTTGCATTATTTAAAGTTCATCAAAACTTGGAGTCATATCATCCACTTTGGCGTAGTTATGCTACCTAATTGAGTTTAGACCTTTGCAAAAGTTTGTTTAAGTCCTTTATTTATAATCTAAATTCAAAATCGCACCTTTATAAGTTCACAGGGTTGATGCGTTAAGTGGATTCACCATTTTCACTAAACTTGAGGGAACTTAGGTTCAATTTTCAATTTGGGTTGAAGGCCATTTAAGACTCATGATCATTATCACCACTTGATAGAATTAAGTCATTTTGTGCTAAACACATGCACTTTGAGTATATGTACTACAAATTTTTGAGTCGATATAGGTAGTGTTATGTTGTCAAACTTGTGTGAAACTATCTTTGCCTTAGAAAGTTTTTTGAAACAAGAATTTTCTCACATATTTTGAGTAGTCTAGCATTTTTACGCTACTCAAAACATTTTAGATATTGTTTCATAGGCACTCTTGCATAACTTTCAAAATTTGTTCTTGCATTTTCAAACCAATCTGAGTGTACCTTTGTGAACCTTTGTCTAGCATAGTTACACCATTCACTTTTGTCTAGCTTATTTTTCAAAAGGAACCAAGTTTTATACCATTATTTGTGAGAAAATAAACTATCTCTAAAGTGCCTTTTGTTTCATAACTTATACTTATTTGATCGAGTCCATGTCCAATAATAAAATTCCCAGTGTTTGTTAGAAGTGTTTTAAATCCATTAGATTAAAAATTCCATCTATTTAAAAGTCTAGCTTTGACGATGTTTGGCCAAGAGTCCTAGCGCATGCCTTGTTTGAGCCTAGCTTTTGATGTTGTGTTTTGGCCAAAGGACCTAGTAACTTTTAAATTCATAGATTAGACTAATTTGAAACACTTTGACCTTAGCATTTGGAATTTTTATTTTTGGTTCATATACTTAATATTTTTTATGTAAGACATGTAACGTTATATACTTAACGTTAGCTTGAGTTATCACAAATATTTGTATAAACCTTTTGATCCTTTTGATGAATCTAGACTAAATTTGAACATCAAATTTTAGACATTGTCCTTTTAGAGTTTGTATAACTCTCTTCCCTTTCTATTTCAAAGCATTGGCTATGGATCCCAACATGTACTACTACACTCATAGTGGACTCATGTACAATCTAGGGATTAGTAATGTGGTTGCATAGGAATAAATGGTGCAATACCCCTATGTATAAAATATTGATTATGAGATGGATCCTTATCCCTCTTATAATACTCAATTAGGGGCACAAATACAAGATCCATTAGATAACTATTTGGTTAATACACCACATTATTCAGAACAAGACCAAGATCAAACCGCACAATACCTAGCTACAATACCCATAGCTAATGAACTAGTTCTTCAACAATCATGATCTACTAATACACCTTCCACATATGATCCATTTTTATTTGAGCATCATTTGTTGGAGAAAAAAGATGAGATTCTGGTTTGAGCCATAGAGGTAGGGGCCATGTTTCTAGTAGACTTCCCCCATGAGAATTTACCAAGCCTAGTTAGAATGCCCCATGACATAATTTATGATCAATGGGCCTCTTCTATCAATCCTTTGGCTCTAGTCCAAGCAACATATCAGGACCCTAATATGCCTAATAGAGGTAAAAACCTCATGGAAGACCACTTTAACCGAATGTAGATGGAATATCAAACCTACTTGAATCTATCATGAAATTTCAATCAAATGACCATGGTGAGCAAACCTCTTATTGACTTAGTTACTTCAACAAGATTTTTGATAGAGTTAACTAGTCAAGACAATCAAAATTCAAACCCATTCATGTAAAACAATTTGGTAGATAACTTCCTGCATATGCCAATTATTGAAGAAATGTCTTCTACATCTATGTAGAATAATGAGCAAAATATAGTGGGCAATGTGCAAGAAACATCCCATCAAAATCAAAGTGGTACCAATGCACAAACAAATATTCAAAAACATGTGCCTATAGTTGATACCATGAGTAGATCATCATACCAAAGATTAGGAGTTTCCACATCCCAACCTCAACCAGATGTTTCATCAAATGTGCAACCAATAGGATCATGTAGTCAACTGACACCTAATATCATGATTCAATAATAGAATGTGATGAATCCTACTCCTCAACAAGTGACAAGTAGTATTTCACAACATTAGGCACAATCTAGTGTACTAATGCAATAAAGGCCAAATATATTACCACCTCAATAGGGGAAACTAATGTTCTACCTCATTAGGTAGTGAAAAACATACCTCTTCAGTTGTAGACTAGTGTACTAATCCAAAATTAAATGATGACTAGGCAACATGTAAAAATTGGTCAACGACAGGTGCCAAATCTTCAACATGCATTCACTTTCCAACAAGGATTCATGCAACAAGGAGGCTCCCATGTTTCTCAAGTACCTACTACACAACAATTGGTTTAAAATGTGCCACAAGTTCAGAGACAGGGTCTTGGTTCATAAGTTCCCACTCAACAACAAGGTTCAATTAGTTGACAATATGTCCCTTTTTAACTACAATAGGCAAAGTATAGTTATAGCCCTCCATCCCAACCAAAAAATCCTCCAATTTAAACCTTTATAGCCAACCCAAACCAGAATATCACACAACCAAATGTGCAATTCTAAATACATATTCCTCATCCATTTCCCAACTAAACCAATGTACCCAAATAGATATCTCCATCATACCCTGGTCAAAGTGTCCCACTTGTGACCTCCCAACCATATATCCAAACCAATGTTCTCCCTCAAACTAATGTTCCATCCAATTTCCTAGCCCAATAATTGTAATAGATGAAGGATGCAATTGCTACCATTCAAGTTGGGAAATAGACTAAAAATTTTAAGTTGGATGACATGTGTTCTTATCCATTCAACATGGAATACTTATAGATACCATTTCCTTCAGGATACGAACCACTAAAATTCAACAAATATAAAGGAAAAAGTGACCCTAAGGTCCATTTAACTGAGTTCTTTATTGCATGTAAACCAATGCTATATAATGATATATACCTTTTGTTGTTGTTTCCAAGGAGCTTGGCTAGACAATCCTTGGAGTGGTTTTAAAAGTTTCCCAAGAATTCAATAATAGATTTTGATGATCTTTCTGATAAGTTTGTGCAACACTTTTCCTATAATCTTGAACATGATATTCCATTAGTTGACTTAACAAAAGTAAAACAAAATGATGTCGAGAGTTTTGAAAGTTATCTATAGTGATGGAGAGCCCTTGCAAGCTTATTCATCCATAATTTATCAGATAAACAATTAGCTATTATGTTTACTAAAAAATTTGCATAGTGAGATAGCTTATCATCTAGAACTACAATGTGTGCATACTTTCAAGGATATCATAGACAAAGTCTTGTTGATTGGGCAAGCCCTTATTAATAAAGGGATCATCAAGCTTACTAATAAAAAACAAGGTACCAATAAGAAAGTGGCCAAAACCAACATCTAATCCAAGTTCAAGCATCACAACCAACACAGGCCAATAACCAAGATAGACCAAAACAATTCAACCACAATAAGAATGTTATGGGAAATGAAGTAACTACGTCACATCATCTTTAAATCATGAAAACATCATCTGTACCACCTTTACAGGTTACTCCTACCTAGAAACCTCTTCAACCAACACCACAAGAACAAATGCAGTAACCTTTACCATTATAAATCCCTCCTCCAAGAAGAATTGCACCTACTCATCATGTATTTAGTGACTTAGGAGAGACTATTGAGTATGTATTTTAGAAACTTGCCACTATTAATCTGATTAGTTGGCCTATAACAATCATTATCTGCAAGGCATTCCTTATCCTGATTGGTACCATGAAAATGAATTCTATGAATATCATTAGGTCAATAGGCATAATTTATGAAGATGTGTGCAAATGAAACATTCGAGTGAGAATATGTTGGATAATGGGGAGATAACATTGGATAATAGTAGTTCCACCTCTAATCAAACTCTTGGGATTTATCAAAACCCCTTCCCCCAACATAACACCTAGCAACAACATAATAATCAACAAAAAAAACATAGACCGGTGCAACAATAAAATCAATAGTATCAAAATCAAAGGCCAACCAACAAAATTAGTAGAACCAATAGTAAAACCTACAATGTTAGAAAAATAGACAAAACCAAGGTCAAAATGGTAACAACCAAAAAACCTACCATGTAGTTTTACATGAATACAACAGGGTTGTAGGTTATATTATAGGGGGTAACATTAATACCATCTACATTAATCCTAGACCGAGCACTAATCAATATAAACCATTTATAAACAATACCACTCAACCAAATTACATGGATAATCCTTCTTTGACCTGGGATCACACACAGGTGAACTAGCAAATCGAGACTTCCAATTTTGGACCTTATATCAATATCTCACCCTTGCCACGTGACCACATACAAGTGCACCATAAATTGAGACTTATCCTATCTAGTCCCACACCATTTCTAGCATTTATTAGCAATCATGGTCTAGAATCTAATCCTAATTGTGTAATCATAACTTGGAAGTCAAAGATTACTATCCTAAGCCCACAGCCATCTGCCACTTTGCCTGTTATCCAAACAACCATTCAAACTTAAAATAAACCATTCACCATTGACCAAGATAAGAAGTTTGATATTTTGGAAAAATTGCAGAAGACACCAAGACATATCTCTATTTTATATTTGTTGTGAATGTCAACAATCCACAAGAATATTTTGAATGAGTTTTTAACCTAATTCATTATTTTCAGTGACATATCCCTTGATAAATTTCAAGCTTTAGTTGGACACCTAGCTCCAACCCAACAAGTCACATTCAACCAAAGCAATATGTCTTCCCTTGGCCCACTCCATAATAATCTATTATACATAGAAGTTTATATAAAGTGGCATAAAGTGAAATGTGTCCTTATATACAATAGATCAGGGCTCAACATAGTGTCTCTAAAGCTCATCAAGCTTCTTGGGTACACAATGGTAGATCTGTAGCCAAAAATTGTAACTATCAAAGCCTACGATAATCAAGAGAGAGAATCACAAGGCACCATTAGCTTACAAGTTATCATTGGGCCTTTGACCCATGATACACTTTGCCATGTTCTTGATCTTGAGTTATTATATAATATGCTTCTAGGAAGGCCTTGGTTACATGAGATTCATATAGTCCCATCAATACTGTACCAATGTATCAAGTTCTCTCACTCAGTGATGGAAGTAAATATTCTAGGATATTTGTACCCATATGAGCACTGCAAACACCTTGAGGCTGAGTTTCAAAGCTAAAGTTATCAATATGACATGAATCCAAATTCCAAGTAGTAAAATAAAGGCCATACTTATTGATCTTCCATAGAATAATTTCATATATCTTAATACCTTAGATTTCCTTTCCCACATGCTACCTCCTGAAGCTTCTAACCATTTCACTATTTTATTTAATGGCCAAAGGGAATATGTGACCCATGATACCTTCCATATTTCCAATCTTCGTCAGAATCCAAAGACCTTTGGGTGACCTAAAGTTACCCCACACATGCATTGGCAATAAAAGAACAAAGATAAAGGACCTGTCAGGTTTGTACCAACATCTAGCCTAAAACTAGACCATGTTGAAGGGGAAGAATCATGGTTGTACAATAATAACCAAGCTGATTTTTATAAAAGTGAAAAATATCCTATTCCCATTAGGATCATGGAGATTCAAGACTATGAAGGATGAGGCCTCAGACCAAACCAACAAGGAACGCTGGAGCCAATTTCTATGACCAAGTATAAAAGACCCTATGGACTTGGATTTAAACTACCTAGGTGTGATCCCACATATCTTATTCAAATTCCATCACTAGTGACTAGTGATGATGATGCTAACAGTGAAGTAGAGTCCCATCATAGCCTCATCTTTGATGACCTAACCAAAACCAAATTGTTTACCTCTGATTCCATTTATACCCTTACACCAATCATTCATAATAACCCATTGCCATTATACTATCCCCAACTAATAGATTGGGACCAACAAGAATCCAATTTACCAGTTGATGAGTTTCAAAATGATGAGGCATTATATGATTTTATAGGCCTTAGAGACAATATTCTATTGGGAGACTATAAATTAGGATTCTCAATCACATTGGATCCTGAAGCTTATTTTGGAGAGCGGGTGAACAACCTTAGCCAAAAGCAAATAAATAAAACATTGAGGTCCCAAAGTGAAAACCTCTTTGAGGCACTTTTTGACTAGGGAAAAAGTAAAGATAAATCCTAGTCTAGTGATGAAAACTTATTTCAGGCACCATTAGATGGGGGTGTTCATTCTTCTTCAAATTTAAACTAGAAGACCACCAACGATGAACTTGACTATGGATCCAAGTTCAATTTTGAGTAACAACAAGTGTTTGATTGAATTCTTCAAGAATTTTTAACTATTTTTGTCACATAGCTAGAGCTCCCATTGGGAGACTTAGATTCATCATGCCTAGAAGAAGCTAAAGAGTAAGTCCTAGTAGAGGACCCTGATATAGTCCAATAGTTCAAGTCTTTGCCTACTATCCTAGAAGATGGTTTGACCCTTATAGTCAAAGATATAACAGAGGTAAACATAGAGACTCCATCAAACCTAAAATAAATAAAATTAGTCATGTCCCTCACTGAGGAGGAATGTGAAGTCTTTATATCTCTATTGAGAGAATTTGTAGATATCTTCACATGGGCTTATTTTGGCATGTCAGGTTTAGACCTCACCTTAGTTCTGCACCGCCTTATGCTCAATCCTGATGCCAAACAAGTGAAACAAAAGGTATGTAAGATGCATCATCATATTTATATCTTGGTAAAGAAAGAGTTGGAAAAACTCTTAGAATTAGGATGTATCTGATCCATTGACTACTCAAAAGGGAAATCTAATGTTGTACCTATTAGCAAAAAGTTTAAAGGAATCAAAATTTGTACTAATTTTTGAGACATCAACAAAGCTTTCCCTAAGGATGACTTTCCATTGCCTAATATTGATATGATCATTGACTCCATATCAGGTTATGAAATTCTTTCACTCATGGATGGATTTTTAGGATATAACCAGATCAGAATAACACCAGAACACCAACATAAAAAAATGTTCACCACTCCATGGGGAATATTTTGTTATCAAGTAATGCCATTTTGTCTTAAGAATGTTAGAGCTACATATCAAAGGGCCATAAAATATCATATTCTATGATATGATGCATGATATTATTGAATACTATGTTGATGCCATATTAAAAAAATTAAGGACCAAGGCTGACCATCTTGCAGTGTTACATAGCATATTTGAAAAACTATGTGAGTACAAAGTTAGACTCAATCAAAATAAATGTGTGTTTGGAGTAAACTTAGGTAAATTAATTATCTTCATCATGTCTCATAGAGGCATTGAAGTTGATCCAGCCAAAGTCTATGCTATAATCAAGATACTACCACCAACCAATTTGAAGCAACTTCATAGTTTTTAGGGTAAGATCCAATCAATCTGATGCTTCATCTCTCAATTAGTAGACAAGTTTCATCCATTTACACATCTTTTGAAGAAGGGAGTTGTATTTCATTTGTATGATCATTTCCAAATGGATTTTCAACAACTCAAGGACTATCTAGCTAATCCACCTATTTTG
Source organism: Torreya grandis (assembly GCA_037957365.1). Taxonomy (NCBI): domain Eukaryota; kingdom Viridiplantae; phylum Streptophyta; class Pinopsida; order Cupressales; family Taxaceae; genus Torreya; species Torreya grandis. The sequence goes on from JARHVA010003432.1 coordinate 501,682, forward strand.
TTACCTCCTATGCTAGGAAAGTCATTCTTATTGTATCTATCAGCTATCAACAATGACTTGGGGGCACTTTTGGCTCAACATGATAACAATGAAAAAGAGCATGTAGTATAATATTTAAGTTGTAACTTGGTCACATATAAACATAACTATGCACCTATTAAAAAAATTGTCTATCCATGGTCTTCACAGCTCAAAAACTATTCCATTACATGTTGAACAATAAGACCATAGTCATTTAAAAAGTAGATCCACTCAAGAATCTACTATCTAAAACAAATTTACAAGGTAGAATCGCTAAATGGATCATGATTCTTAGTGATTTTTACATAGAGTATGTTAATCAGAAGGCAATAAAGGGACAGGTCCTTGCAAATCAAATTGCTGAAGCACCCCTTAAAGACATGAAGCCACTCACATTTCACTTTCTTGATGAATCCATAATGACCATCATTGACACACCTCTTGAGGAGCATCACTGAAAGCTATATTTTGATGGTTCATTTAATGTACATGTTTTTGGGGTAGGCCTCTTATTTATTACACCACAGGGGGATTTGATCCCTAAATCATTCAGAATCAATTTTCCTTATACAAATAACATGGTTGAGTATGAAGCACTAGTCGCAGGACTTTAACAGGAAGTACACTAGAACATATCTCATGTATGAGTTTATGGTGATTCTTAGTTAATCATCAATCAGGTCATAGACCATTTCTGAACCAAAGATGACAAGATGGTTCTATATAAGTCTATGGTCGATACCCTAAAACAAAAAATTAAAAATATCCAATTTGAGCATATACCAAAGGCTAGTAATAGAGCTGTAAATGCCATGGCTACTATTGGCTCTCTGATTTGACACACAGACATAGCTAGAGAATATTAGTTCTTTGTTGAGAATTTATTCACACCAGCTGATGAACCTTCAATCATTGTAATGATTTGTGATATTGTTGGTCCTAATTCTATCTATTACTCAGACCTTTACACCTACCTTCATGACCAAGTTATACCACTTAACTTATCTTGAAAACAAACCAAAGCCTTTATACATCACTCCACTCATTATACTCTACTTGGATCCACCCTTTACCACTATAGTTTTGATGAAACTTTGCTTCAATGTTTAACTTCAGTAGAGTCTACACTAACATTAAGAGAAGTTCACAAAAGGGTATGTGGAGCTGATTCTAGTAGGGAAATCCTATACAAAAAGCTCTTGTGTATTAGTTATTATTGTCCCATGATGGATACATATGCAGATGCATATGTAAAGAAGTGTGACAAATATCAACAACATGTTAATTTGATTCATGCCCTAGCCCAAACTCTAAAATCAATGTTGACACCATGGCCATTTGCTACATAGGGACTCGACCTCATTGGGAAGATCAACCCCACTTCATCTAACAACCATAAACATATCCCTACCGCCACTGAGTATTTCATTAAGTGGGTTGAAGCTATACCCCTCACTTACATGACTGAAAAGCAAATTTCCATGTTCATCTTCAACCATCTCATTTGTTGATACAGTATCCCCTCTGACATTATATTTGATAATGGAGGATCATTCAAAAACAAAGATGTCGATAAGATATGTGTTGAATACAATATCACACAACATTTTTATATAGCATATTACCCTCAAGGTAATGGTTAGGTTGAAGTATCGAATAAAACCATTGTCAATATTCTCAAAAAGATTGTCAAAGATGTCAATCATGATTGACACCTATAGATATTTTTTGCCCTTTGGGCATACCATACCAATCACCATACCCCCACAAGAGCCACTCCATACTCACTTGTTTATGGTACTAAAGCCATCCTTCCCATTAAGGTTGAGTTGCCTTTACTACGCATGTCTTTGAAGCATATCCTAGATGATCATGACTATCGAGTAGTTCACCTGCAAGAGCTAGACCTACTTGATGAAAAATGCACAGTTGTGGTCAATAATATTCAAGTATATTAGAACTGACTCAAAGGCCACTACAATTATCATGTCAAGCATACAAAATTTGAACTTTGTGATCTTGTTCTTAAAGAAAACCAAATGAATACCAAAATCAAGAAGAAGCATAAAGGTAAATTCAAACCAAAATAGATAGGACCTTTCATCATTACTATAGATTATAGATTAGGAACATATAGGCTTGCCACACTAGACAAAGATGAACTTCCTGACCTGATTAATATTATTCACCTTAAGTGGTATTATGTTTAAGTGCTAGGGTGTATTGTCTGTAAGGACCATTTCAATTGTGTCATTTTTTCCCTTTTCTTCTTTGTACAAATGTTATGCTTGTCATTCCTCTTAGCCCATTCCATCTACTTTACAGTTCTATTCTATCAACCAAGCATGTTCTAAATCCTATCTACCTAGCCCATTTGACCTTGGTCTCATCATTGGTTGCACCTTTTTAGTACTAAGGAATCTAATCAGTTTCATCAGTTGCTTCAAGTACTTTAGATAGAGATTGTATTTTGGAGCAGTATGACAAAATTTTTGACAATTGCATCCTTTGTTTGTTATTTATTTCTTATCATTGGTCTTATTACTAATTATAACTACCTTTGGGTAAATTAGTACCATTGATTTGTACCATTGTGTCCTAGTTATAACCACCTATGGGCAAACTAGGGGAAACATTTGTTTATTAAGCCTTGATGTACCAACTTGGCATTTCCTCTGCCATACTATGCCTTTTTACCAACTGTGCCTATTTTGTTTGAATTGATAGCTACATTAGTTGGGTTCCTCTACCATAAGGGTGGAACTATAGTGACTTGATATCCTACTCTATGACTATGTAGGTAGTGCTCGATACTTGTTGAGGTCAGTTCAATCACTCTTTCCACCATGCTCTTACCATTTTATGAGCAACCTAAGTTTGAACACTCTTTCCATTTTGTGAGTAACCTAAGTTTGAATGCTCTCAGCATTTTGTGAGCAACCTAAGTTTGAATGCTCTCACCATTTTATGAGCAACCTAAGTTTGAACACTCTTGCCATTTTATGAGCACCGTAAGTTTGCACACTCTCACCATTTTATGAACAACCTAAGTTTAAATGCTCTCACCTTGTTGTGATATTAAACCATTTAGTGTCTCATCATTATTGATCAAGTTGAGATATTTCAAAAATTACAAAAAAAATTGTAAAATCATTAGAAAAAAACCAAAAACATTGATCATTTCTTTCCCTTAATGATTTTGAGAACCCTTACTAAGTTTCAAGAAAACCACTTGTCACTTAGTTTCCCCATCCTTTTTAGCCTTTTCTCTCACGCACTTTCCATTTTGCAAGACCATTCCTTTTTCTTCTATCACATCCATTCTATTTGTTTTCATCAGTTATCCTTTTCTTCCCATTTCTTAGGAGAACTACATTTTGCCTAAAGTTTTTCTTGGATATCATGTCCATATAAATATGTAGGCAGTGTCCATTTTCCTAGTGTATCTAGAGACAACTTAGCCACCCCTTCCTTTTCTTCTATTCCCCTATTTTATTTGTTTGTTAAGTTGTCACCTATTTTCTAGGGGTAATATTTGTATGGTTTCTATTACATTGTTTGTTTATTTATTTCTACTTATTTTGTTTGTTTGTTTGTTTGTCTGTTTGTTTGCTTTCAACACTATTACCTTGATTCAGTTTATATGTGTTCATTAGGTGATTCCTTTCCCAAACTTACACTTGAATCCATCCATATTCATATGTTTATATTTTCATCATTATTTCTATCATAGGTGCATTGTTTTCTATTGAGTATTGGATTACAAGAGTCAATCCTTATGTATATTTTGGCCAAGTCCTCATGATGTTATACCATAATGTCTACCAACATGTGCTACAACAAACCTGAACTTACAGAAGTCTATTCAACAATGATTACATTGGCATCTCTTTGGCACTAACATCCTGATTCAATCCCAGTCATATCCCAAATAGAGTAATTAACCATGAAAGAATTTCAACCTTTACTAGTTTAGATGAGCATCTCCCTACTAGTAGGTTATTCCAATTCATCATTACCCTCTGAGTTAAGTTACCATAATCAATTATCCAATAAATCACATTTACCATAATTAGGGTCTAATGATTATAACTGACTATGGTCAAATCATTGCACACCATCCCACCTACATTTTTCAATGATTATAACAGCCTTTAGGAAAATCATTATGTTGTCACCACTTTACTTTTTCTACCCATATAGGGACATGTTATCATCTTGTTTGTCTATCCTAACTAGTGCAGCTCCATCTTCTCAATGATTATAACTGCCTTTGGGTAAATCATTGTGTTATCATACCATGTTGCCACTATCGAGGTACAATGCTTATAACTGCCTTTGGGAAAACATTGTACACCATCCCACTTGTATTCTCAGTGATTTTGACTACTTTTTCAAAATCATTCTATTCTCCTCCCATCATTTCTCTTTTCTTTGGTCCCCTCATGTTGCTTCTTTCTTTTCAAGGGACCATTTGCTGACTTACTTGTGCCAACTGTTCCCTCAAGGGGGCATCATATAATTAGTTTATCATCATTATAGTTGTAGGCATACATGACCTTTTTATTCTTTGAGAAGATGTTACTATGTTTATAGCTTGAAACACCTTTCAAAATAAGGGCAAATTTTAGACACCTAAATCTAGCCATCAATAACCTCCAACCAAGCGTTTGACTAATTTCCACTAAAATGCACAATTTGGCTTAAAAACACTAAAACATATTAAATAAGTTGAAATTGATATATTCAAGTGCTGATTTTGGCTAGAGTATCATTAAATGGGGAAATGTAATTTATGGGGCAACTAACTTTGATTAGATCATTTTGAGTCAAAATGCCAATTTTACACCTAGGTGCTCTGAATTGCTCGTTTCTGTCAAATCTCTTGTACAAGACACATGCCTTTGTTATTTGGTTTTGCTAACATCCTACATGGGATAATAGATCCAAAGCATCTAACATCAACTTTCAATTCTAATCCAATCAAATTTTGGGATAATAATGAGACATTAACTAATTTGATTAAGTTGTGCACCACAAAATTTGCATAAAAGTCCTTAATCATGCTTAAGAGATAATTAAACCAAATTATAGCCTAATTAAGAATTCCATGGAACTTGTTGAATACTTACTTTTAGAAATGAATATTTATATATCTGCATCATCAAGTAACCTCATTTCTTTGGAAGACATCCTTAGGCCATAAATGCCACAAATATTTGAATCAAGCCACCCCATGCCTCATCCATGCCTCCCATGCCTCTTAAATGCCCCTCTATCCCAAATATTGATGAGCCTATTTATGAATTTTAATTGCATAATTTAATTAATCCTTAGACACACATCTCCATCTTGAGATGAACGGTTCAAGTTGGTTTTACCTATTTGTAAAAATCTATAAATAGGAGGCCTTGCCACATGAATTTTAAGCTTGGATAATGCAAAGTTACCATTCCAAATTGATTCCAAGAGCCATTACAATTAGTGTTATAATTCCCAATTGTTGAACCAAGCCAAGCCAAAGCTAAAGGTGCCAAGAGGAGATGAAGGTAGCCATACTCCATTGAAGAAGATCTCTTGAAGCACAATCTGAGAAAACCAAAGGAGCCTTTTGGAGTAATCAAGAATTTGGTAATAAATTGGTATTTTGTATTCATATTTCTCATTTCTTTCCATATTTAGTTGTGTTTTCAAATGGTTTTCCCTCACTAAGCTCTCCCTAGTAGCTAGGCCTAGAGATGTATGTTAACTAGTGTGTTGGTTTTTCAATTTGATTTCATTTTGTCACTAACAAGATACTAACACCTCTCTTGAGTCAAATTCCTAGTTCAGAGTTTTCATTTTCATTTTTATTGTTGAAATTTCAACATTGTTTTAGACAATGATAAATTTTTGTTGTAGACATGATTTAAGTTTAGTTTCCTACCATTTTATAAGGTGCATACAATTATGAATTTGAAATTATGCTTTTATATTTATACTTTTTGGGGTGAAGTTTCCACCCACATGTTGTTGTTTTCAATAATTATCTCACAAATCATGTTAATTTTCTTGGGTTAATGCATAGTTTTTCATAAATATAGGCTAAAGGGTATGGTATGTGGATGAGTGTGTAATGTTAAAATATGGTAAAGCTGGAAAGAAAAAAAAGTATTTTGGTGTTTAATTAACATTTTTAATTACTATAAAAACTCAGTTATTCACATGTTGTGAAGTTTGTTAGGGATTATTGGCCAACTATCTAGGACTTGCTTTCTCATAATTTTATGTGGTGAAAGAAACACATTAAAAATGATTAGCTTGTATTAGATTTGGTTTAATTCAATGGTTATTCATGAACAATTCATGGTAGTTGGTTAGGCTCCAAAAACTTTATAAGCTTTATTTCAAATTCATGCATATTTGTTTAATTTTATTGAACCTTTGTAAAGGCATGGATCTAAACAAGATCATATTCATGGTGCATTAAGTGTACTAATTTTATTTTAATTTCTTAAATACTTATGGAAATACAACATATGCTAAGAAAAATATGATATTTTTATCTGTATGTCAAAATATTATTTCAAAGAGAGATGTAAGATACATTACTTAAATTTCATAATATTCTAACCAAACAAAAAATTATATATATATATATATATATATATATATATATATATATATATGTATATATATATATATGTATATATATATATGTATATATATATATATATGTATATATATATATATATGTATATGTATATATGTATATATGTATATATATATATGTATATATATGTATATGTATATATGTATATATATATATGTATATGTATATATATATATATATATATATATATGTATATATATATATATATATATATATATATATATATATATATATATATATATATGTCTTTTGAAACCAATAATATTTCTTATGCATCCTTTTATTTATAATTTATACCTCTCTCTCTCTCTCTCTATATATATATATATATATATAAAATTTATACCTCTATATATGTTTTTTGAAACCAATAATATTTCTTATGCATCCTTTTATTTTCACTTTTAAGCTTAAGGAATAACTTGAAGTAGGGGATGTGTAGGAAACCATCGATAATCCCAATTTGTTAATGCAATGACCCCATTATCATTGTAAATTTGAAGTAGAAAAAGCATGGTGATCAAAGACTTAAGGTATGTGATAGAGGTAGTGACAATAAGTTAAAATTGATCATAAACATGTAGGTTTGAGAAAGACAAGTGTCTTGGTAATCTAAAATCTATCTTCAAATGACCATGTAGTCACTTCCCCACATCATGTATCACAATATTATATTTATTAAATATAAGAAATATAAAAAATGAGATCTCATTTTTTGTAATCATAACTAGTAAGATTGAAGGCAGTCAACCACACATCTTATTAAAAAATTATAAAATAAATTTAGTCTTTTTTTAATTGGTTCTCATTGCATACAAGTTGACTTGTACTCAATTTATTATTATTTTTAACCATATAATAAAAATTGAAGGGCCTACACACATAATAGGCCTAAATGAATGCATCACCAGACAAAAAATGAATATGTTTTCATTATTTAAAACATTTTTATATGATTTGATGTTATATTATAAATGTTATATGCCACATAATCATTGAAGTAGAGCAACCCAATGATAGGGTAAGATATGATTAATTGTTTCTTGAATGAATTTGTGTTATAAAACTTATTTATTTTATAATAAGAGGTGTCTTTCATGACCCTTGTTGCAAACATGTATTAGGTAATTGAAACAATTTGATAGAAGCTATAGATTTCATTGACAGATGTGACATGTCAATGAACTTTATGGGTAAGTGCATGGAGATAGGGGACCAAAAAGTGGACAAGAATTGATGGAAATAGTTTCATGTATGAAGTTTTTAAAAAATGATGTACATAGAATTGTGACATAAGCTTGATATTCACCAAGACAAAACCACATACACAAATATAAAGTAATAAGACCATGTATACGGTTCTATTGCTTTATAAACTAAAAAAATCATCAATGCCATTCATTTGGCATCGATGAAAACTATGAGTAAGAGACAATAAGACAAAATATATAGTTAACTCTGAGACCTACTATAGCAAAAACCACTCTAGTTACTCGAATTCAATAATTCCATGTTGAATGAGAGGTATGCAAACATGTTTTATTACATTTAGAAACAAAATTAGTTATTTATTTTTATTTTTTTCTTGAAATTATTTATTTTTTTCTATTTTTTATCATATGTAGAGGCTAATGTGACAAGTGGCACTAAACAACAACTTGAACCTCCTATCCCTACTAACCCACAAAACCCTTTTATCCCTCGTCACCCACAAAACCCTCCTATCCCTCCTCACCCACAAAACTCTCTTCACCCTCCTATAGTTCTTCAATCCCCCTAAGGTAGTCAAGAGGATTTAACAACCCATATTATTAAAAATAAGATAGAACTTGAAAATTTGATTAGGAAATTAAGGGATCCCCATGAAAACAACCACCACTAATTTTATCTAGCAAACATATTATAGACATTATTGGTGAAATTGACCCATTAATGGATCAAATTGATAGGTGGAATGAGTATAGAGAGAGATGCAGGGCATACTATTCTAATAAATTGTTTTTAGTCACTATAAAATATAAACACATAACCAAAGCCAAAATTTGTGCCCTATTTAATGATGGGAAAACTAGTACATCGGTAGATGTGATAAATAAATGAATTCCAATCCACTATGCACTCACGATTTGATCAAAAAAATTGGGACCGATGGTGGATGGTCTTTGATCACCTGCCTTGAAATAATAATGAGGTTTCAATGTATTTTTTTAGAAAATTGTTTTGTGAGTTTATGTTGAATGAAGTTCCAAACTATTTTGCTTTCTTAGAGTTCTTTGGCAAATGAAAGGGATTTATGTAGGATAGGTCAAGTGCATGTCATGCACCTAATTAACCTATGAGAGTACATATCAACAAAACACATCCTTGTAAGACCCTACCCACTAAATTCAAGGACATTGTAGAGATTCATAATTTGCATGTGCTTAAACCACTTACTAACACCCTCATTCAACATACAAGCTAAATTACTCATATTTATACTAGTGAGGGTGGATGTGGTGAGGCTTCATCTAGCGTTGCTACTTGATGATCCCACTATTATAGATTAGGTGGTGTTATATGGAATAGACCTTAGGATGAGGATGATATCATGCAGCCCACTCATGGTGGTATTTTTGTGGACCTAGATGATATTGACCTCACTATGTTTCAACCATCTATATTTGATCTTGATACCTTAGCTAAAAAATTGTGTGACTTGTTAAATTTCAAATATTTTTTAAATTTAAAAGGTAATAATTATTTTTCATATAAAAATCTCAATAATGTATATGAATTTTTTTATGTTGTAGTAGGATTTTGAATGCTACATGAGCATATGTGTTGTTATTACTACACCTATATATACCTATACAGAGGTGATTTTTAAGGATTAATTAATGTTATGGTTCATTGTACATGTGTATATATATATAAGGATTTTGATTGCCACATGAGCATATGTGTTGCTATTACTACAACTATATATACTTATATAGAGGTGATTTTTATGGATTAATTAATGTTATGGTTCATTGTACATGTATGTTGCTATATATATATATATATATATATATATATTGAAGTGACTACCAATGATATTTTGTTTGTTTATTTGATGACCACACTAGATATTACCATCTATTTGTGAGGAACAAAATGTAGGTGTTATTGATGTAATTTCATCTGCACAACAACTCACTGAGGTACATGAGATTTATTGTAATGTTTAAGTGTAAATATACATGTGTGTTTTATATTTACTATCTATACTTGTTCAAATAGTTAACACATGAAATAATTGTCTACGTAGACTCTTTTGGAGATGCATTTTGATCATTTTGAAATGATTAGTAAGTGTGACATGGTATAGTTGACAATTTAATTTGTAATTTTTTATATTATATTTCAATGATTTATTCAGTTCGATTAAATGTTTATGAGATAATTTTGAATTTTTATTTTGTATATATATACATTTTTAGGGACTCAACCCTTTTGTTATTGTGAGCACATCACTGACTCCTATTGGTACTCTATTTCACACTACCATTCACCAGTGTGAACTTATCATCGACCCTATTGAGCGCTAGTCCCAAATTAATCATGAACAACAGCTTATGGTAAGTGCACCTATGAATAAATTTTATATCATTTTAAAAACTTAACTTGTTAATTTTTTAGGTATCTTTTTCTATTACATGTAATGTTTTTGATAATATTTGCATATGAGCAGTTGGAAGTACATGCAAATTTTGAGCAGAGAAGGACTCGTATTCATCCAAATTTGACACCTCTAATTTTGAGCAAGACATATAAGGGAGAAGATACTATAATAAAGGCAAAGAGAATGATGCATTTTGATGACTAGGATTATGTCTTATGTTTTTTTTTAATATGCATATATGGCTTGATGTATAGTTGTTTGGAATTATATGCCTATACGACATTGACCCAAGATATTGTATCAAGTGTTCACATTTTATTCACATTTATATATATTTTATGGATCTATTATATACATATATTGTTCAACATTTTAATTTTTAAATATTCTCACTGATTTAAACTTTTATATTTTGTTTTAATTTATTATATATTCACATTATTGTATCCCTTAAACTTTTGTTGAGATTTAAAAATACACCTTGTAGTATGTTAAATGTTGTTGAAATTTATGGGAAATTCATGTATAATTATGTTTCAAAATTATTACAAAAGGTGTGGTAAGTGATCATAAAATATATCTCTTGAAGTTGAAATAATTATATACCAAAGAGTCATTCCCCTTATTTTTGCAATTTAATTTACAATTTTTATGGTGTTGGAAAATCACAAAAAATACATAAGTTTTTTGAGAAAAAAAAAGTTTGGAATCAAAAGGTTAAGACTTTGTGATGTAGGGGTTGTAATAGGTCTTGTACTAGGCTAGTATTGTTCTAGGCTAGTAGCCTACTCAACTAGAGTCTTAAACCAATTGTAACACTTATACCAAACTACTTTATTAGTTCTGGTGAAATGTATTCTATAAGGTTTGCAACTTGACTTTAGAATGGTTTCTCCTTCATAGACTTGTAGCCTTTCTTTTAGACATAAGAATGGTTATGGACCTAAGTTTTACTTGGAGGATAAAAACCATACAAAATTTCCCAAACCTTGTATTATGGGTTGTATGAGAGGTGTTAGAAAAGGTTTTAGTGGTTGAAGACATGTAAAGAAATATATTTGAATTTTAGTGTCTGAAAGCCTATATATAACCAAAAAATAGGGGGTTTTAGAGATAAAAAAGTTTATAATTCAATTATTAGTCAATTACATATCATGAAAGTCTCTAGATAGTTACTAGAGGAATTTTCCCATGTAATACTTATGGTTTTAAACTTTGGAATCATTTAAAAACTCAAATATTTAAGATTGATTTTATACAGGTTTTAAAAAGTCAAATAAACATAGGGATAAAATCATGAAAACTCATTTATCTCATAAACACTTGATCTAAATCCTTCCAAAGTTGGTATGCAGATACTAGAAAGGATTTTTAAGAGGACCTAAACCTTTTAAGGTGTTTAAAGACTTCATTAAAGAAGATATAGGTGACTATGTATAAACATACCATGTCTTAGATATAAAAATAGAGATAGATGGCATAACTTGTATGATCTTTCCATACAAGATTGAGTCTTAAAAGGTTCAAGGGATAACTAGTAGACCTAAAATAGAAAGTCTTGAATCATCTTAGGATCATCTTCTTCAAAATATCAATTCATATCCATAATATAAAGACTACTCTTCATGAGTATAAATCTAATGGATCCCTAAATGGAAATGTTTGAAGAGTCTATAAGGGTACAATGGTTAGTGATTTGAGAGAGCTAGTAACCCTATTTAAATCATGACTAATCTCATTGGTTTTGAATAAACCATTATAAGAATGTTATATCTATATTGTAAAGTGAGAACAAGAATATAGTGAGATAGTTATAAGAGGAATACAAACATGTTTTTCAAGTCTTAAAGAAACCTAAATTATTCACTAAGATTGCAAACTAATAGAGAACAAAAAGACTAAGATCATTATGAAAATGAAGGTTGTCATCTCCAAGAACAATATAAGAAGTCTAGTTAAGGGAGAAGTGAATAGATTATTAGAAGAATGAAGAAACTAAATGTTAGGTTGTGGAGCTAAAAGCTTCACCAGGATGCGAATAGGAGGAGTTACAGAGGATGCAGAGTTGCAGAGAGTTGCAGAATGAGTTGAAGGGAAACCAATGTCGGTCTGATCAGTCGACGTCAATCACAGTGCAGTGTAGAAGCAACTGACGTCGGTCATGAGTTGGCCAACATCAGTCATGGAGGAGCTGACGTCGGCAACCTGTGCGTGAACATGCAGTTTGCATGTTGATTCTGGAGAGTCTATTTTTGGACTGTTAGTTTACATGTTAAAGGCCAGTCTTAGTCTTGAGTTGTGCATCTAATTATTGTAATTAAGATATTCTAATTATTGTAAGCATGAGATATATATAATAGACTCATGGGATGTATTGTAAAAGTGTGCTAGAGAGTAAGAGAGCTAAATAAGCTCCTTCAGAGAGAAGAGAGCAATGGGGTGTTCCTCCTAGTTCCACAGTACCAAGCTTGGGTGCTGGTTTGGAGAATCAGAAGGGTTCTTCGTATGTGTATGATCTTGCTCAGCAGGTGTGCATGGATTCTATTGGAGATCTACAATGGTGAGTAAGGTCTAGTGATTTGCAGGTAGCAACAGAGAGCGGGAGATCTACTTGGAGTACGGTTGTGTACTTGGTGCACTGGCAGCGTGTTACTAACTAGTGGAGAGGTGAACATCAATTCTATATTTGAGTTGATTGTTGGGACCGAGAGAGAGAGGGAAGAAGGTCTTGAGGTGTGGCAAGCCTTTGAGGTGGAAGAAGAAGTGGCATCTTCTTTATTGTATTTTCTTCTGAGTATTTAATACAATTATGTATTGTCTCTCATATTCCTGTGTTGTTTCATATTTCTAGTTACTTATTGATTCTGGTTAAATTTCATGTTTAGTTGCTAATACAAGGAGTAATCATATATGTGCTCTTATTGGTGGAGCAAGATCCTGACACTAAATAGGTAGTAAAAATCTTGTAAGTTGATTTGGATCAAGTCATGCATAAGCATCCTGATTGAGATAAATTTTGGGAAGGTATTAACAAAATTTGTAGTTTCATTTATGGTACAATGATGTGACTAGAGAACCTATAAGACACATATTTAAAGAGACCTTGAGAGGTATACATAAATGATAATGAGCCATAAAGAGAATGAGAAAGTAGGCTAATTGCATCACTTTCTAAGGATTAAAATAAATTATATTAGATGTAAAACATTATAATAAATTTAGTTATCAAGTTTTAGTGTATTTGAGTGGATTTTAGGCTACTTGAAGTTAAATATTTTGAAATAACCTGAGTTATAGGATGTGCCTTGATTTCACCATGAAAATGTTATCAAGATGCAAGCCATAGTTGGAGATATATATCTATAGGGCCTCATGGATGAAAAATGGAATTTACAACATGTTAAGGGTGGTGAATAAACTCTAATACCACATTATTGGCATCTAAGTACACCCATTTAGGATATGGATCACCCATTCTAGCCTCAAGGCATTATTTTTCTAGATGCAAGATGCAAGCCAAAGTTAGAAATCTCTATTTTAGGGGTCTCATGGCTTAAAATAACATCACCACCATGTTGGGGTGGTGATTAAACTCTAAGACCAAATTATTTCTACATGATTATGCTTGATCAAAAGATAGAGCACCTATTTCAACCTCAAGATGATATTTCCTTATATGTAAGATGTAAGCCACAATTAAAGATCTCTATCTCTAGGGCCTCATGGCTAAAAACTAACATCACCACCATGTTAGGGGTGGTGATTAACCTTTATTAAAACATTATTGGCATATAAGTATGCCTAATTAGGATATGGAGCACCCATTCTGACCTCAAGATGATATTTCCCTAGATGTAAGATGCTAGCCGTAGTTGAAAATCTCTATCTTTGGGGCCTCATGATTGAAAAATGGCATCTCCACCACATTAGAGGTGGAAATTAACCTCTAGGACTAAATTATTGGAATTTGAGTATTCCCAATTAGGAGACAAAGCACCCATTCTAACCTCAAGATGATATTTCTCTATAAGGCAAAATTATTATTTTTTAGGCAAACTTTGGATAGGCATAAAATAGAAACCGCAAGTCATATCTATGAATCGAAAGAATTTTCATGTTCCTATCAAAGTCCTCTAGTTTAAACCTAAATACTTTGGATTAAAAATCATTGATGAACTCATAAAAGGGGATTCAATGATCAATCCTAAAATACAACTTTTATGTAGTAAAGAGACAAGTTCTTTGCCTCCAATAGCCATTTCTTCTTTTGAGTCCTCCACCTCTAAATACATCACTTTCAACACCTTGGTATGTGTAATTTACATGTCTTCCCACTACCATGGCCTAAAAATCCATGAAAATACCCTTTTTTACAATAATTATGGCCTTGAACAACATTGACAAGAAATATTGTCAAGATGCAAGTCTTAGTTGGAGATCTATATCTCTTATGCCTCATGGCTAAAAATGGCACCTCCACCATGTTGGTGGTGGTTATTAACCTCTAGGACCACATTTTTTGCATTTGATTATGCCTATTTAGGAGATGAAGTACCCATTATGGCCTCAAGATGGCATTTCCCTAAATGTGATATATAATCCACAATTAGATATCTCTATCTCTAAGGCCTTGTTGATGAAAATTGGAATTACCACCATGTTAGGGATGGATATTAAACTCTAGGACTAAATTATTGGCATCCTAGCATGCCTAGTTGGGGGATGGAGCACCTGTTCCTACCTCAAGACAATATTTTCCTTTAAGGCAAAATTTTTATTTTTTAGGCAAACTTTGGATAGATGTAAAATGGAAATCATAAGTCATATCTATGGATTGAAAGAACTATCACTTGTGTGTCAAATTCGTCTAATTTGAACCTAAATCCCTTAATGTTAGTAGAGGTTCATAAAACTTTATAACATGATAAGGATGAGGATAGTTATGATATACTTCAAGTACACAAAATAGTGTATTGTATTCATACAGGAGTTTGGATAACATAAACATAGTAAACATTAATTATCCTACATTATATAGGAATTATGAACAACCAATGTTTCATAAATAGAAATAAATAATTTGTGTTAATTAGATAGAAATTAAAAAAACATTATACATGAGAACACACAAGAAACAAATTAAGAAATCACATAGGGAACCATAACCAGATAAATCTCTATTGAGAGATTCAAAAGTGAAACCCTTTCCTTCTTAAAAATATAGGTATGTATAGATGTTTCTAGTCTATGATTGTTCATCTTCTTCTCATACTTGGCACCAAAAGTGAAGTCTATTCATATTTTATCCTATTATAAGTCATGCAAATAGGATAAAGGAGACTATACAATGATAAAATGAGTACATAATGCATAAATATTAGACAAATATCCTACACAACATTACAATCCAAATTCTTCTACCAACACTTTCTTGGACTTAAAATTTTGTCTCATCCTAAGATAATGTCATAGGATCCTCCAAAAATGTACAAGTGACCCAAGATTGAAGAATTCATTATACCATTAAAATTTGCAGTAATTACTCAAGGTGCTATTTTTGGTTTTTCACATCTTGCACACTACTTAGCCACCCTTTTAGATTTTCAACTAAGTAGCATACCAAAATACCACCCTTTATATGTTTTAAATAGGTTGACATAACTAGGTGTCTTCCCTTTATGGGTTTTCAACCATCCTGGCCCCACTTGTCTTAATCATCCCTAATACAAAATGTTGCATAGTAATTAATTTGATGGTGGCTGCATCGACATAGATAATGATTGACCATAAGAGTCCTTAGACTTGAAATATGTGGCCTTACACTATGTGATGATTTGTTGGAGTTTAGAAGGTGGCTTATATGCAAGTGTGCTGATAATCTAAGTAACTACGCTAGAAAAAGGAGTCAGATCTATCTTATAGGCCTACCAATCCAATATCACTTCTTAGATCAACCACAATAAGGTGCAAAATGGAGCACAATATCCAATGATTTTACTAAGATCTACATCATTAGTTATAATCAAGGATACCTTTTTGTCTATGACCCTTATCTAAATCTCACCACTTAACTACTCAATCTTATCTGTGTGTTGTTGAACTTGTAGGTCAGTGAAGGAACTATGTAAAAGTTGACTCTGCCAATTTAGGAGGTTATCAAACACATTATACATAAAATTGAGTGAATCCTAAAGTGATCCATCCTTCTCCTCCCTAGTGGTACTATGGATGGCCATGGTTGATTTGGTAGTGGTAACCATTGAAAATTTTATGCTAAAACTAGCTAAGGAGGCATCCAGTTGTTGCTTCTAGTCTAATAAGTTGTGTGTGACATATTTTTCTTGAAGTGTAGTAGCTTCAGTCATTCATTGATACTCCTCTAGTAGTTTTATGAGTGTGGTGGACTTAGTCTTAACATCCTACCCCAATGTGCTGATTTCATAGAGTTTTTGTGATACACACTAGTCCTTGGTTAATTTAGAGATAAGTGTCTTGCGTCTACGTTGATCAAACATGACTTGGTTCCCAATTGT
The DNA here is from genome assembly GCA_037957365.1 of Torreya grandis. Taxonomy (NCBI): domain Eukaryota; kingdom Viridiplantae; phylum Streptophyta; class Pinopsida; order Cupressales; family Taxaceae; genus Torreya; species Torreya grandis. Next base: position 518,534 of record JARHVA010003432.1, read on the forward strand.
ACGAGTGACAAACTTAGGATAATTGTCTTAGATAATATTGGAAGCTTCATATAGTTTAGCCTTCAACTTGATGTTATCGACCTTGGATTAATCCATTTATTATTCCAGAGAGGTAGCCTTCTACGTAATGGACTCTTTGAATGCTACAATGCTTTCTAACTATTTATTAAATGGAAATATAGAGATATCAAATGAGGATTTTTGCTGAAGAGAAATTTTTTCAATGTGCCTATAGTCATTGAAGGGTCAGTTTGTGTCATGGTCACAAGTGGAAGAGAGAAGGTGGTATACTAAGCACTCACAGTTGGAACATCCCATAACTAGACTCTTCCTAAAGGTAATTCTAGTTGTTTCACACCTATTATAGCTATATATGGTTCTTATTCTTATTCCAACTATTATAATACAACTTTTTATTGCTTAGGCACTTATTTTTATTATGTTGTAGTCTCTTATATAGACTTCATGTGTTGTGCATCATCTTTGGCTTATTTTTTCTTAGTTTCTTCTATTGCCTTCCTATTTAGCTCATCTTATGTAACTTTATTTTTCACATGTTCCTCTTCTTAAAACTTATGCACACACTCTTATCCCTTTTTATATTCCTTAGGTGTAGTAGCCTTGGCTTGTTTATCCTTAGCCTATGCCTGTGCCACTAGGTCAGCCTATGCCTTGGTTATAATTTCTTGTTTTTTTTGTGCTTGGGCCTGATATTTGTGAAAGGATTCTTCTTCTTATTTATACTTATTTATAGCTTCTTAATATTGTGTGTGGGTGTGAGTGGAATATTTTAGAGCCTTCTTTTCTTTTGCTTTTACATCTTGTTATTGTCGAGCTTTTTCAGTATTTGCCTTGGTAGTGAGTGCAATGTCTTTTTTATTCTACTTTTCTTCTATTTTCTTCTAATGTGCCTCATGTGACTACTTGGCTATATTGATATCTTCTTTTTCCTTACTTTCCACCTTGAGAGCCTTTTATTAGTTATCCTCTACATCCTAAGCCTTTTGTGTGACCTTGACTTCTTCAACTTGTTACCTTGCTTTTTGAGCTTGATATTACTCCTTCTGGTATTTATATTTGTATTTTCTAACTCATCATTCTACTAAATGAGATGCTTCATCCCATGAAGTCTATTATTATTTAGCTATAGGTTATTTTGGTGTGATTTATTTAACTTCTTGGTCTTGTGGTGAAGGTGATGAATCACTTGGTTGGACCATGGAGCTAGATGCATGTGATTTATTACACCCCAAAGTTACCAACCTACATTTGGGTGGTGGAGAAGTTAAAGATAGAGAAGGTTGTACTTACTATTTCATGTCTATCCTATTTAATGTGCATTCTTCAAGGGTAAGTGAAACCTTAGCCTCTCATCAAAATCTAGGTCTGTACTCCAGAGACTCTTGTGGAATTTTTGATAGTGGTACAAAGATATCGATCATTTTGAAGGTGGTAAAATGTTAATATTAGAAGAATTTAACCCATCACTACATATGCTAAACTTATTCATGCATACTATTGATCATAATGGAGGTAGGTCATGGTGGTATTTCCACCCACAGACTTAAAGGAACCTTCTTGCATATTTAAGCCATGTGCACTACCTTGTTGAATAAAAAAGCCTTCTCCTCTCTATCATAGAAATATCCTAACATATCAGTGATCATTACCTAGTAAAACTATTGTTTGTCTATGCCCATCTATGGTAGGGCACAAAATATTATGATCTGGGTCACCTTAGGATCATCTAAATAGGTTGTGGTACTCCTTATCTTGTGTTTCAATGGAGGAGATGATAATTAATGCTCATGGAAAGCTTGTGCTTTCATTTTTGTTTCTATGAAGTTATGTCTTCCATTTGTTCCTATACAGTAGGGACTGAAGTGCTAGGTGGTATGACTTAGAGAGGTGTTGCATGCTTAAAATACATAGGGTTTTTGTTTGTTAATTTTGTCCTAAACCATATCCATGGTAATGAAGAATGGTATAGGTTTGAATGGTGACCTTGATAGTTCATGAATGTGGATGAACACACCATTGGGTAATAAGGTGATAACAAGATGTTGTCCTAGGTATTTCATGACATCTAGTGGCACTTGAGGATGTGTGGTGATTAGCTCCAAACACTCCTCCCACTATAATTTGAATTGACCCTCACGTGCTAGGGTACCACACTCTAGTGTCCATATTAGGTTGCATAATTAATATACTGGCCAATAGTTGGTGTCAGGGTACACATCTCCTTTAGGGGACTTTTATTGGGTGAAGCACAATAGAAAGATTAAAAATTAGTACTAGAAATTCTATTTGGAAGTCATGTAGCACTTATTAATGTTTATCACCATTTCTTGCACAAAGTATTCGATCCAATTAAACTACTCACTATGATAGATCATGCGATGTGTGATGTCCATGACCCCTTTTGGAATTTGCTTTGTAGACTTGGTGGTCCACTAGATCCTTCTTGTGATACATTCTACCAGGATGCACATTGGTTCATCTTGAATTTATTCAATTGATATTCTTCTATATCCTTGAACATATAAATCTCTAACCTCTTGAAGGATAAGAAGTATTATTATCTTGTATGGTGCCATAGAATCCCCTTATGTAAGCATGCCCAAAACTTGGTCCAATGCTTCCATATTGATGACTATTACGGTGTCAAAGCCAATGTATATGTTTTCATCATTGTAGTGGTCATGAAAGATTTGCACAATCTCCCCTAAGTCATCAAAAGTGGGTATACAAAGTAGGTGCTTGATGTCTATGTTCTAGAATCAATGGGGGACTAAAAGAGCCAATGGTTGTACAACATCTATGAGATCTGGTCAGAATAGTTTTTGCTCTTCCACTTGAAAGTATTCAAATGGCTTGGGATTGGTGAATTTTTTTTATTGAATTGTAAGGTAGATGCCTATTGCCTCCTTCTGGGCATCTATCAAATTCCTTATGAGTTAAGAATGATCCATGCTCTGTAAGTATTACATTTGAAAATATTTTTGCTTTTTATGTAGTAAAAATTAACTCAGCTCTTGAAAATATATCTCATTAAAATATTTATAAGAATAAAATACAGACTTGGTTTGTAACCTTATGCCTTTATAGATTTTACACCTACTAGTTTCCATGTAAATACCATGTTGAATTATTTGTTTGACATCAATGTGAATGTCGATGTGGTAAATCTTATCTGATTTGAAATTTAAGGTAGTTAGTCATTAGCACATGTGTCAAGATATGTCATTATGTTCTTTGCTATCCACACTAGAGTATGAACAGATGATGTTAACTGGTCATCAATTTGGTGAAGATTAGATCAATCAAACCTTGGATTTAACATTAACTTCTTAGGGATGATCATTATAAATTGAATGTCTTGACTAATGTGACTTAACCATACATTTCATGGACTTAATTTCTTTCTTTCACTCTTTTTTACATCATTAATGGTGTACCTAAATTATATTATGCATGGTTATTGCAAGATATACTTTTTATCTTAATTCCCAAAAGCTAATGAAGAGATCATCTACACACACACACACATAGATAGAAAAGAAACACACAAGAAAACATATAGAAATGGGAAATCCTAATATACTTTGTTCTAATCAACACCCCACTCTTTTAGTAGAGAGAGATCAATTAAGATTATTGGTGGTAGGGCTTAAGCCTACAACCATACACCTACCCTAGAAAAATGGTTCCTTGTATATATTTAAAAAAATTGGTTCCTTGATGTGATATTTTATGTATAACATTAGGCCCTTTACATCTAATCTATAATTTACCTGGAAATGCTCTAAACTATCATATAAAAAAATTGGTTGATCTTTATGAAATTCCTTATGGTATAGATTCCTATCACGTCAATATTTCTAGATATGTTTATAAACTTCCTATGTGTAAGATGATCTACATTGATACTCATCCATCCTATTCAGTTCAAGAAGCCTAGTGGTGAGATACTCATGATCCCCTAGTCTCATAACCATAACAATGCATAGACTGGGTACCAAGTATTTCATTGGCATAATTGCTTCAATCCCATAGACTAATTAGAATGGAGTAAAACTTGTAGCCATCTTATAGTGCATGTGATATGCCTAAAGAATCGTATAAATGAAATCGTCCCAATCATCTCTCTTGACATCATAGATCTTTGTCAACATCTTGCCCAACACTTTATTAGAAGCCTCAACTTAGCCATTAGCTTGTGGATGGTACATAGTAATTTTATGATTAGAAATCATAAATTATTCAATAAGATATTTGATGGTATTTTTTAGGAAGTGTGTCCCTCGATCAATAATGAGTTTGATGGGGCATCTAAACCTTGTAATGATATTTTCATAAAGGAACTTTTTTGCATCCTTCATGCCATAACTGGGTGTCATAGAAACTTTAACCCATTTGTTAAAATAATATGTTGTAGTGATAATATACCTTGATTTTTTATGTTTACTCGAAGGATTAATAGGTCCTAAAAATTGATACCCCACTATTCAAAAGGTTGTTTAGATAATAAAATTTGCAATGATATTTCATCCTTCTGGAGTGGCTTACCCATGCGTTGACATATGTCATAATGTTGCACTACTCTATGTGCATCCTAAAAAATGTTCATCCACAATAACCCACTCTCTAAAAATTTCCTTATAGTAGCTTATCCAACAAAATGACCTACTGATATTCCTTGGTGTGCCTCTTATAAGAGTTATGGTCATTCATGTTCCATAACTACTTTGCATAGTATTTCATCCTTCCCCAAATGATACAAGAGCCCATTTATATTAGTATATGGAAAATCTCAGGTGACAAACTACTTCTTATATCTTTCTTGGTAGTGCATAGGGAATACTATTTATTCTAGGAAATAACAATTGCCTCAAAGTTTTTAGGGATTGTAGAAACATGAAAGAGATGGGCATCAGGATAACCTTCCTATAGTTATTCTAGTTCTTCACCATTTGGGATGCAACTGAGATGGTTTGGTCCAACATTTTATCTACCTTGTTTGATGTTGATGCAAAATTAGCATTCTTGAAATAACATCAACCATCTTGAAATGCATCCTTTGAGCATAGGTTTATTAACTAGGTAGTGCAAAGCTTGATGATTTGTAAAAGATAAAAATGGTGTCACAAGAAAATAGTGTCAGAATGTTTGTAATGTAAAAACTATAGCTAGTGCTTCTCATTTATTTGTTATGTAATTCTTTTCTACATCAGACAACTTTCATCTTAAAAAATGTATGGGGTGGTCCAGTCCACCATCTCCTAGCTGTGCAAGTGCAACATTAACTGTGATACCAAAAGCATCAATGTGAACATGAAAGGGATTAATCCAATCTATAAAGACAATAATAGGCATAATGACCAGTCTATGCTTTGGTTCTATGAAATCATCTTGACACTCAGAAGTTGAGAAAAAATTCACACATTTGTGCATTAAATACTTTAATAGAGATGAAATGGTAGCATATCCTTTGATAAAATTTTGATAGTACCCTGTATGTCTAAGAAATGATCTCACTTCTATGGAACCAACTGGTGGAGGCATACTCAAAATGACTAAAATTTTGTCCTAGTCCCCCAAAATCCCTTAATTGTACAATACATGACTTAGTAAGACACCAAAAGGTGTAAAAAATAAGCACTTTTTCAAATTTAGGAAAATATGCAAAGCTCAATGGTGTTCTAACATGAGGCATAGCTTGGATAAATGTTCTTTAAACAAATAAAAGACTACCTAGTAACTTAGATAAACTTCTAGAAAGTCATGAATGAAATCCTTAAATGCAATCATCACTAGTTGAGAAAAAATTATAAGTGCATTCTTGAGTCCAAAAGGTATTACCATGCAGTAGAGGATCTCCATTCCATGGCAAAAGTCATTTTATATTGATCTTCTTCTATGATTGGTATTTGATGATAACCACTGAAACCATCAGTGAAAGAGTAAACTTTATGACCTATGATAGATTCTAAAACTTCATTTGTAAAGGGAGTCAGAAATGGATCATTCACATTGGCATCATTAAAAATTTGATAATCACCACATACTCTAATCTCTTCTATTTTATTAGGATACACTACCATGGGGCTAACCTGATCTACCTTTTCTAATGGATAAAGTATACCTACATCTTCCATTCTATCTAATTTAGCTTTCACTTTCAACTTCATGTTTGGATTCAACTTGTATGGTCATTTCTTTATGGGTCTAGGACACTCCTTGAGTTTAATATGCATTTCACTAAGGAATGAATCAATGCTTCTGACCTCTAAAAAATTATTGGGAAACACATCTTGATAATCCCTTAGAAGTTTCATAGCTTCTAAAACTTTAAATTCAGTCCAATAGTCACCTATATGTGTCATTTTAGGAATCTCCTCACTTCTAATATTTTCCACATGCTTTTAATAGGTTGCAAGTAAATCTAACACTTTTCCTCAACAATAGATTCTTTTATCATTCATTATCATTCATGGTCTAGAATTTGTATCTTGTATAACTTGTCTTATTTAGTGGGTTATGGGACTCTATCCTTTACTAGTTATACTAGCCATTTAGGTACAAACAGATCAATGAGATCAATATCACCATCAGTATATGAATCTTCAATTTCATCTTCTTCATCCTGTATTCAGTGGCATGGCTACATCAGAGATTATTCTTCTAACTTGGCAGCATTATATCTTTGTAATGTTGTATTTACATCATAAGTTGTGTTCTTCTATGCAGTAGATTTTGTCATGGTGCTTAAATCTTCTACACACCCATGACATATAAAATATTTGATTTTCTATAGCACATTATGAACTAAAGGATTCTCATCTTCAAAGATAAAAGTCTTTATGAAGTTATTATTCACCTACACCCAACCTTTTATCTCCCTCCTATGTTTTTGATGCATATACCATGCTGATAGTAAGGGGGAAAGTGTGTAATGAAAGATGTGAACCCAGTAGTTTGGTGCCACATGTTCTTCAGTCTAGATCTCAACACATTTTTGGATATGGATTTTAGGGTACTCACCGTCTTGAAAGAAAGGCCAATTACTTCTCATGAAATGTGGTAGTTGAAATTTTGTAATCATAAGTTTACATGCATCATCCCAATAAACATGATGATTTATATGAATTACCCACCATGTCTCTACAAATCCCTTTAAAGCATAATTTAAGGCACTAACCTACTGACTAATGGTAGGTACATAAACTTGTAGGCATAGAATAAATTGCTTGATATCCTCGATCACATAATATGAAGAGAGTTGTCTCTCATGGGTGAAGACCATTATCATAGGTTGGAATTCATGATTACCACAAACCTAATTGAGTAGATGCATATCTAAGTCTCCACTGATAGATGAAACTATTTCCCAAGGTAAAGTTCCTTCTCTAGTTGGTTCTATATAATCCTGCATATGATAATCTACTTCTAAATGATTAGGGGATTTAGTAGAGATGGATGCATAATCCTTGATGACAAACTAAAGTGCCAATGGATAAGTAAATACTAATTTGGGCTTCCATTATTCAATTGTATTTAACTATTAAGTGAGTAATGATCATACCTAAGGTTTAGTATGCTCATATAATAAGTTGCACTCAACTGTGCATAAAGCTTTTGGATTCTCTTTAGATTTTACCTTCATCCATATATTTTTTTGTGTATTATAAAGATAGTCTAGTTTACCCAAAATTATGTAGGTTTTGCATGTTTTATTTCAAGGAATGATGACAATATTATCTCCTTTATGCACCTCTAGTTGATTTTGCATAATATTGATAGTCATCTAACCATCATATGCCCATTTCTTGCTAATCAGTGCAAGGTAATGAGTTGCTACTATATTTATATCAATGACTTCAAATTCACCTCGTAGGCTTAGTTTTTTAACTTTAATCTCAATGTCTTCTAATCTGCCAATGGGCTTAACTTGTCCATATCTTTCTAATCTCAAATTTACTAGACTGTACTTAGAACTGGTTATCCAATGGCCTCCCATGTAGACCTGATGATCTTGTTGCCAAAATCAAAGATAACATTTGGAATTTCATAGCCTATGACTTAAATTTGGATTTATGCATCTACATCCCATGGATTATCTTTTTTTACATACCAAACTAGCTTTTATGTCTTTTGTTGCCCTCATTGTGCAAACTCTAGTAAATTAATTAGCAAGTTTGTGATGTTCTGATAGATGTATTCATTATACATTATACTTAAAATATTAAATAAATCTATTAGGGAAGTAATAACTCCATCCTATCACATATTACACACAATCTAACCATATATTTGGGCATCTATTATTGTAGCATCTCCTTCAGCAGTGTCTTGATGTTGAATATTTTTCAACATCTACACAAATTCATACATGATCCCATTTTATATAGATAGGTCTATGTAATTGTCTTATTTTTCTTTCTAGATTCCCTGGTCCTAAGGCATTTTGAGAGGAGGAAATCCTCTCTCTATGTGTTGGTATCTTGTAATGGCATTCAGGAATGCATCCTCCTTAGGCTGTACATTCACCATGTTAACATTCCTGACAACCTTTTCTTTTCTTTTCTTTAATTTTCTAAGATAGTATAGTCTTAGATCTTGTGTTTCTCATATGCCTAGAAATATTAATAGTAAGACTATAAATGAGGGTTCAAAGGGAAATTACATTGCACATGATTATACTCTCTGCACAAGTAACATTGTAAAGGAGGTCATCGATAATTATTTCCTCTACCACCTTGGTAACCTCCTCTATATTCACCCTAGATCCTCTTCTATTTAATTCATAACATCCTTTATAGCCTCCTTATTTCTATGTTTTATTCTAGTACTTATGTTTTTGGGTATTATCTCCAATTCCAAATTATTGTTGTGCAATTGGTGGGGTCTAACTAGTTTGCTTCTACTATGTTATTGCTAGATTCTAAGGTGTTGTGTACTAGTATTATAGTGATGGTGGTGTCCAACTCGATGAAAGAGGGGCCCATCCAGCTAGACTTTGAGGTTGGTATTGAGGTGAATTGGGAATCCATTATGGACCTATTTGGTTTTCACAACCCTTATTGACCTCTAGGCTTGGAATTATCTATTTTGATAAGGACACTTATTATGTAATGATGATGAATACATTTTTTATGATATCTTCTTTTAGATCCTACAAAACCCTACAATTATTTTCATCATGGTTGTACAACTTACATAAATTAAAATATAAACTCTATGAGATTTTTACATACTATTATAGAAGATGGCACTGCATTATTGTATGCCCTACTACTCTATATATTTCACAAAATTTTATCTTGATCTTAGGATAATCATTCTTGTGATGTCCTTCTTTCCCACACTCAATTCACCATAAATTTAGCTTAGGTTTATCTACTTCATGGTATTGTTCTATCCTATTCATAAAATATTTCAATGTATTTTTAATCTTATAACCCATTATGGGAGCTTCCTCATAGTCTTTGATTTTCTCCACTCATAGATCATTAGCTCTAGCATCTACCTTGGTAGCATATTGAGTCTGCACTATAACAAATATGATTCTAGAATGTAGTCCTTCGACAAACCACATAACTTTATCTTTATCTGCTAAAGCAAATTCCACCTTATTCATAACATCAAATAACCTGTGATCATAATTGCAAACCAATTCTCCTAACTTGTTCCTAATCTCCTTTAGGTCTTGAATAGTCTGACTTGTACATTTATTTATTTTGAATTTTATGATAAACCATTCCTTAACCTGTTGTAGAATTGCCTACATAATTTCTCTATGATACATAAACGCAAGTGATCTTCCATTTAGTGATCTTATTGATTCACATTTATTTATAGCCTCATCAGTAATACCCTTAGCCTACCAACTCATCTCACATGTTAGTAAGTACTATTCAAGGCTAGTAGACCCATCATATGTTTCCAGGTTGATAAATGCTCCTACAACACCCATTTTGTAAACTGGTGTCAAAGGGATCTACTATGTAGATGTTTTAATAAGATGTTGCATTCTATGTGATCCTATTTTCACACTATGAATATTTCCCTATGCACTAAGAAAGTTAATCTACACACTCTATTTTTTTGTGTTTCCTACTTTTCTCTGCTTGGTTTCAACAAAACCTATGGCCTTCAATGCCTTATGGATGCTATTTCAATTTTAGTACCCCAATGATGCACTTATTCTAAAAATGGACCTTCCCAACTAATACTTACCTAATTGTCTAGTTTAAAATTTCTACTAGAATGTAAGAAATTGGGCTATAGGGATGTGTGCTCTTCTGGTGAATGATTCTTTCCTACAACTTCTTCTTCTAAGCTTGAACCTATGATTACTCTATGAATTTTTTATGCTTCTTTGATTAAAACTTCATTTATTTTTTTGGATAATACCCATTATTGTAGCTGTGCACTACATCTATCATCTAACTAATCTACTTCTAAACTATTCTCACCTTCTTCTTTGAACATCTCATTTTCCTCTCATTCTTTGTCACTTCTTTCTTTCCACCAAAATTCATATTCTTCTTTCATCTCATATTTATTCATCCTTAATTCTATATCTCTTTATTCTCATTAATTATGTCTTTCTACACTTTCTTCATCTATTTTATTACTACTCTTAACTCTAATCGTAGCTACCTAGGTATTCTTCTGTCTACTCCATCTATTTTGTTGTCATAGCTCATGTTTTAAATCTAGACTTTTTTTTCTTACTTTTCTTTCCTCATGTATCCATTATAGATTTAGATTCAATCCTTATCTATTCATATAATCATCATTTAATGTCATATTTCACACACCCCCATATACCCGATGTGAGTACTCTATATTGGTTGGAATAGGCACCATGGCCTTGTCCATAACCAACATCTTCACAAGGATATGTAGTCACTGCAAAAATTTTCCTTGAATTCCTTTGAATAATAATTATTTCACATCTTTGAAATATATGTATCCTTACACTACAAAATCATTTATATATCCATCTACTATAATTTCAACCCAATGATCTATTATTCTTGTCTAGTTAGTTTCTAATTTATGCAACTAGTCTATCTTTTCCTTAGTCCAAATTATAGTTTCTTCCATTCCTGGGTTGAAGTCATAATATTCCAACCATGATAAATAGTTAGATATAAATTTAGGCAACTCAAACCATAATTTTTTTTATATATCTCCATAAATATGCTCTCAAATGATTTCCTATATGGTAAGACCAATCCTTTTTTATTCTTCTTCTACAAAATTACATATCCTTTGGTCTAGCCATATCTCAATATCTCTTTGCCTTGGTAACCATCTTAGCATAATTTAATTCAAAGAGGAGTTTCATGATCACTGCACCACTATTATTAGAGGTTCTTGAAGCATCATAACATGCTAAGGATGAGGATAGCTATGACATACTTCAAGTGCATAGAATAGTGTATTATATTCATACATGAGTTTGGATAACAAAAACATAGTTGTTGAGGTATGTTCCTATTGTTGGTGTTATAGAATAAATGTTGTCATTAATGTCAATTTAAAATGGATGACATTAATGTCAAATTAAAATTTGGTATCATGCACAGTGAGTGTTATGTGACAAGGAGTCTTATGACAAGAGATAATTTGAAGGCGACTTGGTAATTTTTTTGAGCTTGATGACATGTCAAGGTCAAGATCAGGATACAAGGTATGAGTAGATGTTAAAAGATTCAAAATAATGCATATGAAGTGTTAGAAAACTCAATAAAGTTTTAATGTAGATATTCATAGGAGATGTCAAGGCTAGTTCATGGCTTATTCATTTGCATGAAGAGATCTAGTGAGAAGGCATAAGCTTGGTATAATGATGAGGTGATAATTTTGATGCTTTTGAAAAGAATATTAGTAGTGTGTGAGCATGGTATGAGTTTATATGACATGATAATGAATTTTTGAAAGTAATACACATGGTTTAAAGGTATGTTCAAGGTTTAAGTGTGATTGGTAGTTCAAGTATTAATGTGTAAAAATACCTAGTGTGTCTTAATGAGGGTTCAATTTTAGTTTCCAAGGTGATATAACTCATGAGAGAATTATCATAAGTGTGAAAGGTTGTTTCAAGAGTTTTGACCAAATCTAAGGTCAAATTCTAAATAAGAAAGCATAAAATGTGGTTTTGAGGTTTTATGTGTGCACAAAATGTGGTATTGTAGACCTAAGAATTATTTTCTTATCCTTGTTGGCATGTAAAATTTTTTCATGAGATACTAATAAGTTAATGTATTTTTTTAAAGGATCCTAACTCAATATTCCAAAAATTATTTTCTAGATTAAAGGACAAAACTTTATGAATGATGATCATTAAGACTGTAAGGTGGTCTTAACCCTCTCTAAACCCTAACAATGATCCGATATGGAAGATATTTATATAAATGGATGAGAATGAGTTGGATGACATATTTATATGTTCAGATCATTCAGATTACTCTCCCAGGTAATTATAGGTAGCATTGGTCTATCAAAAGAGTGAGTGGAAGCTATAAAAAAACCCCTTATTTCTTAAGTTTTTGATGTACCAGGTAAGGTTGACAAGGTCAAAGCATGAGAATGATTGGAAGATGATGTGTGAGACTTGTATTTTGTGTCCATGTAAGTTTTTTATTATGTAATAGAATTTAAATATTCTAAATCAGTCATGGATGTTGGCCTATCGTTAAAAAGGCCTAGTGAGGAAGACAACGAGAAAAATAAGAAGAAGTGGGAATGAGATTAGGGATGTGTTTCATTAGATCAGGGATGGTTATAACTTCACTAGGTTATTTTTAAAGACCTATAAAACATATAAATAATAGACATAATTTTTGGAGAATATTATGTACTGAAAAAAAATGATCTGAATCTAACTTGTCTAACACAGTGAGGTATGTGTATAGTGAAGACATGAGATTGGTCTGTAAGACCAATATTTATATTTTAAATTATAATATATTTATTTAAATATGTTATAAGTATTATTAATCATCATATAAACCCATTTTAAGTTCATGAAAGTGATTTTCTAGGTGTTCTAAGTCATTGTTTCTATAACTATGTTTTGGAGCTATAGGCAATTTTCTATGTGTGAGTAAGATTGATGTTCCTGAGTCATTATGCCAAAAATTGAAGAATATAATTCACATTAAGTTTTTATATAGGTATAATAAGTTAATTTTAATGTATTTTTATTCATGATAAATTCCTATTAAGGTGTAAAAAATCAAAAGTTCTTGATTGGGGTTTGAAGCCTATTTATAGTTCTAAGTGAGCATATGGAAGTGGTCACTTTAAGGTCTTTTGACCTATTTGGTGAAATATAATGAAAATGGTGATGAAAATAATTTAATAAAGGTTATATAAATTTTATTTTATGGTATGTTTTTTTTTTAATCAATTTTGTCATGTGCTTCAATTTTGGTTGACAAACTTTCTGGCAATAAGAAGGCCTAATTATGAGTAGACCTAATGTTGTGATTCAAGGAATGGAATGGGATAAATGGTATTAGTGACCTAATATGAGATTATAGGGAATATAATATAATTTTTTAAATTTTTTTAATCCATTTATATATGCTTAATATGTTACAAGGTGGTCAAGGTGAAGCATGTGCTTTGAGAAGGCCTAATTGCATTAGGTCTCCTTTAGACCTAATGGTGATTTTGGTCCTTATAAGTGGTGAATAAAATATTTATAAGTTTTTTATAATATTAAATGTGTTTTTTTTAATATATTCCAATGGTGATCCAATTATGGATAGTTTTGTGTCAAACCAAGGTTGGTAAAATAAAGAGTCAAGTATAAAAAGGTGGTCTAATAGGCCTAATTTGACTAGTTAAAATATTGAGGTAATAAACAAATGAAATAGAGGTTTTGAAACTAGGTAGAGGAATTTAAAAACATAATATATATTTTTTTAATATTTCATGAAGTTATAATAATGAATCTATTATTATGAGTAAGGTCATATGACCTAAATCTGCCAAAAGAGGGCTAGTTGAGCAAAGAGGCCTAATAGGCTATTTGAGAGAGATAGAAGAGTGTGAAGAGAAAAATAAGGTGATAATAATAAGTTTATTAAGAAATTAGTGTTAAAAGGTTATCATATTTTCTATGTGTATGATTTTTTTTTTATTAACCTATGGGGTTGGTGCCTCCTTTCAAGTTGGTGCTTGTTAAAGGACTAGTTGAGTTGGTGTTTGACTAGTGAGGGGTTAGTCCTTGTGGGGTTTATGAATCACTAAATATTGATTAATTAATAATATTAATATATTAAAATTTATTTTTTATTTTTTTTAATTCCCCTTGAATTTTTACAATATATATCTTTTGTTCATATGTTAAATGCTTATGTGGATGCTTTTTTATGCATTAGTGATTGATGTATGTGTTTGAATGAATGCTTCATGAATTATAAGTGAAATTGAATAATTTTTTTAATTTAACTGATTAACCCCAACCTAAATATATATAGTTAATTTTTTAATTATTATATTAGGTCCTTTAAATCAAGTCTAATAGCCTAAAGAAAATCCTAAGCAGGTGAAGACGGCTAGTCAAGCACAAGGTGGTTTCTAAACAAGCAAAGATCCATTGTTAAACAGATCTAATTATGATTTTTTGAGTGTTATGATGAGAACATATTTTATTTCTCAATTTCATGATGTTTTAAAATCAATTTTGGATGGATATTTGCACCCTCTATTCCACCTATGAATGCAATAGGTAAGAAGGCTAGTGACAACAATTCAAAATAAATGAATGGTATTCTTTATGGCCTATTAGAGGTAGAGATTGTGAAGGTGATACACTATATGTATATCAAATATATGTGTGAAAATTTGAATAATATCCATTAGAGAGACTCCAAGGTGAAGTTGGCTAAATTTCAAACCCATAGAAGATAGTTTGAAATCCTAAGGATGAATGAAGATGAGACCATTGCTACCTACCTATTGAGGGTTGATAAAGTGATCAAAATCATAAGAGGCCTAGGTGAATAATTGAAAGAGTCTAATATTTTTAAAAAGGTATTGAGATATCTAAATCCTAAGTTTGAATCTAAAGTATTTATTGTTGAAGAGATGCAAAATCTAGACAAGATAGAGATGGATGGACTTCATGGCACCCTAACAACCTATGAGATGAGGACAAGTGAAGGAAGACCTAAAAAGAAGTAAACTGCATTAAATGCAAAAACAATTCAAAGGAGAAGAAGACATAAGGTAATAAATTCAAAGATAATAATGATTTTGATATTGATGATGATGAGTTGATAACTATGTTCGCAAGAAAATTGAAAACTAGTTTAGGTAAATATAAGGGTAAGTTTCCCTTCAAGTGTTTTAATTGTGGAGAAATTGGACACTATGATAACACGTATCCTCATAAGCATAATACAAAGTATGATAAAGAGCATGATGAAGGTCATGATGATGACAATAAGTCCTATAGGTCTGATAAGAGAAAAAAAAGTTTCAAAAATTATGATGGAAAGAAGAAGTTTTTCAAGAACAAAAGAAACTTTTATACCAAGGAAGATTACAACTAATCTAATGAGAGTGAGAAAATTTATTCTGAGAGTGACCATGAAGGTGATGGTCTTGATTTCAATGAATTTCTCTTCATGGCTAAGGAAGTAAGTTATTCAAATCAAGAAGAGTCTATGTGGTTTGGAGGTACTGTTGGTGATTTAGATGAAGAATAAGATGAGGTGGAATTTTAGACTGAGTTGATAAATGCTCTAGAAGAACTAAAGATGTTGAAGAAAAATAATAAGGTGATGAGGTCTCTTGTCAAATATTATGAGGATAAAATTAGGTTTTTTTAAGAGAGATTGAGCAACAATCCAAGGAACAAAAAGAAATAGTCAAATAGGTGGAGACTCAAATTGAGATTATGAGTGCAAGCCTAAAGGTTAAAGAAGAAGAATGTGATAGGTATGTAACTAAAGTGGATTTTTTTGAGAGCTGAGTTGGATCAGGAATCAAGTAAGGTATAGTCTTTTGTGAAGCTTTAAAAGAGTACCAATGATTTAGAAGACATCATGAGTAGTAAAAGTACTGATAATGACAAAATAGGTCTTGGTTTCAATGGTGACCAAAATAAGAACACTAAAGCGATCAAGGATAATCAAACCTTAAAGGTCAATGGTCAATCAAGGAATGATAGTGCTAGTAGAATGAAGAATAGTCCTATCAGACAATCTAATACTATAAGGTATGTTAATCCTTTCAATATTTATTTTTATTCATGTAACCAATTTGGTCATCGAGTAAGGCATTATATAAGACCCGTCCGATAATGAATATGCATTGAACTATGAGGAGAATCATCAGTCAAGAGGTATGGGTAATTATGTGTTTCCATCAAGAGTAATAGTGTGTTTCAATTGTTAAAAGTGTTGGTCATATTTTAAAGTTTTGTAAGCATGGATTCTCAATTCAAAACAAGAATATTGAGGCTCTTAGAGTGAAAAAAAGAAGACAAGATAGTGAATGGAGACCAAAGGTAGTTAAGGTGAATGATGATCAGTATACAAGTCCAAGTGGAATATTTACCATGATGGAGCATAGTTCAAACGAAAAGGAGTGCCAAGAATTCTCCCTATCATCTCATGTTGTGGATTGAAGGAGTCAAGATAAGTAGACCAGGTCAAAATGTTGTTCAAGTAGAGATTGAAAAGATCAATCCAAAAGAGGTTATTTAAGCCTGAGATGATCATGAATAAAAGTTTAGTCTAGTGAGGACACGTAGATCTAGGAATATCCTAATTTTATGTTGTTTAAGTACCCTACAAAAGAGGTGAATCCATTAGGCTTCATGGAGGCACTTAGCTAGTGATAAAAATCATGAAGGATATTTGGTCTTAGGGGGAGCTTTATTCAAGATCCAAAGTTTAGTCAATAGATTTTTTAGATTTTTTGGAGGTGTGATTTCAAGAGATGGGTTACAAATAATTTGTATGATAACTTGATCAAACCAAGTTACATTCATGATAATGTCTAAATACCTCATGGATATAAGTAGATAAATCATGCTTCAAGAGTAGGTGTGTTTCCAAGAAGATCTATAGCAGTCATGAAGAAATTGAGTTATGTATTGGTATGCAAGATCAATATTATCATGAATTTAGTTGGTTGTGAGCCTGATATATGAGCCTGATCTATTTTGATTTATTGTGTGTGTGTGTGTGTGTGTGTGTGAGAGAGAGAGAGAGAGAGAGAGAGAGAGAGAGAGAGAGAGAGAGAGAGAGAGAGAGAGAGAGAGAGAGAGAGAGAGAGAGAGAGAGAGAGAGAGAGAGAGAGAGAGAGTGAGAGAGAGAGAGAGAGAGAGAGAGAGAGAGAGAGAGAGAGAGAGAGAGAGAGAGAGAGAGATCTTGTTTGGAGAGAAAAGGTGTGTTTTTTTAAGTCTAAGGATTAGATAGTTGTCAAGAGTTGACCCTTCATCATTAATGTCAAAGGGGGAGAAAATTTATAATTTGGGAGAAATTTCAAGTTAAGGAGATCTAGCTTGGGGAGATGATAATGATCAGCTTTGTTTAAGTGTTTACCATCAATGACAAAGGGGAGATTATTGAGGTATGTACCTATTATTAGTATTATAGAATAAATATTATCATGTGATGTCAAGGTCAAGATGGATGTCATTAATGTCAAACTAAAATTTGGTGTCATGCATGGTGAGTGGTATGTGACAAAGAGTCTTATGAAAAGAGATAATTTGAAGGCAAACTATGGTCTCTCTATTGAGAAAGAATTTGAAGGCAACTTGGTAATTTTGATGAGGTTAATGACATGCCAAGGTCAAGATCAAGATAAAGGTATGAGTGGATGTTCAATGATGCCCAAGAATTTATATGAAGTGTTTTAACACTCAATAAAGTTATAAGGTGGATAATCTTTCAAAGGAGATGTTAAGGCTAGTTCATGGCTTATTCATTTGCATGAAGAGACCTAATGAGAAGGCATAGGCTTGGTAGCATGATGAGGTGAGTAATTTGATGCTAGTGAAAAGAATATTGGTAGTGTTTGAGCATGTTATGATGTTTTATGACATTATAATTAAGTGTTGAGATTAGTGTAAGTGGTTTTAAGGTATGTTCAAGGTCTAAGTGTGACTGATAGTTCAAGGCCTAATGTGAAAAAAGACCTAGTGTGGCCTAATGAGGGGTCAAGTTTAGTTTTCAAGGTGCCACATCTCATTTGATCATTTTAAAATTTATGAAAGGTTGTGTCAATTGTGTTGACGAAATCTGAGGTCAAAGTTTGAATAAGAAAGAATGAAATGTGGTTTTGATATTTTGTGTGTACAGAATGAGGTATTTGAGACCCAAGGAGGATTTTATTATGCTTGTTGGTATATGGAACCTTTGCATGAGATCCTAATAATTTAAAGGAAGTTGGGGAAGGATACTAACTCAATTTTACAAGTATTATTTTATGGATTAAGGGCCCAAGATTTATGAATGATCATTAATACTATAAGTGGTCTTAAACCCTCTCTAAAACCCTAACAATGAATTGATATGGAATATCTTAATATAAATGGATCAAAATTAATTGGATGACCTAATTTTATTATTTATCATGTAGAGGACTCTCCTAGGTACCTCTAGTTAGAATTAATCTGTTAGAAGAGTGAGTTAAAGCTACAGGAAACCCCTTATTTCTCATGTTTTTGATGTAATAAGTAAGGTTGATCAGGTCAAAGATTGAAAATTATTGGAGTATGATGTGTGAGACTTAATTTTTTATGTATGTGTAAGTTTTTTAGTAGGTTATATAAATCAAATATGATATATTGGTCATGGAAGTTGGCCTATCGCTAAAAAGGTCTAGTGAGGAAGACAGTGAGAAAAATAAGTAGAAGTGGGAATGAGATTAAGGATATGTTGTAGTGGATTAGGGATGGATCTAATTGCACTGGGTTATTTTTAAATACATTTAACACATATACATAATTTAAATTTTTTTTGGATAAACTTGTGTATGGTATAAAGTTGATCTCAATCTGTCTTGTCTAACATAGTGAGGTTTGTGCACATTGAAGACATGAGATTGGTATGTAAGACCAATATTGATATTTTACCTTATAATATATTTATTTAAATATGTTATAATTATGTTTAAGGATTATATAAACCCATTTTAAGTTCACGAAAATGATTCTATATGTGTTCTAAGTCATTATTTCCATAGCTATGTTTTAGAGCTACATGCACTTTTGTGTGTGTGAGTAAGATTGATGTTACTGAGTAATTATGCCCATAATTGAAGAACATAATTCACTTTAAGTTGTTATATAGGTCTCATAGGTTCATTTTAATTTATTTTTATTCATTATAAATTCCTATGAAGGTGTGAAAAGTTAAAAGTTCTTGATTGGGTTTTGAAGCTCGTTTGCAGTTCTGAGTGAGCATATGAAAGTGGCTAGTTTAAGGCTTTTGGCCTATTTGGTGAAATATAATGAACATGGTGATGACCCTGAGGTAATGGAGGTTATATAAATTTTATTTTATGTTATGTTTATTTTATTAAATTGGTTGTGTGTTTCAATTTTGGTTGACAGACTTTTTGGTATTAAGAAGGTCTAATTGTGAGTAAACCTAATGGTGTGGTTCAAGGAGTGAAATGAGATAAATGGTGTTGGGGACATAAAGTGAGATTATCATGGGTATAATTGAAGATTTTTTTAATTTTTTAATCCATTTATGGAGGCTTAATATTTTCCAAGGTGGTCAAGTTGAAATGCATGCTTTGACAAGGCCTAATTGTATTAGGTCTCCTTTAGGCCTAATGGTGATTTTGGCCCTTATGAGTTGTAACTGACCTATGTAGTAGTATTTTATAATATTAAATGTATTTATTTAATATATTAAAAGGGTGATCCAAGTATGTATATATTTTTGGCTGACCATGTTTGGTAAAAGCAAGAGTCAAGTATAAAAAGAAGGTTTAATATGCCTAATTTGACGAGGTATATTGAGGTAATGAATGAATAAAATATATGTTTGGAAACAAGGTAGAGGGATTTAATACCATTATATAGGTATGTTTAATATTTCATGAATTTATAACAGTGATTATATATATGATGAGTAAGGTCTGATGAACTAAATCTACCAAAAGAGGGTTAGTTGAGTGAAGAGGCCTAATAGGTTATTTGAGAGAGATAGAAGAGTGTGAAGAGAAAAACAAGATGAACATCATAAATTGAGTGATAAATTGGTGTCCAAATGTGATTATAGGTTCTATGTGTCTGAGTTGGTGCTGAGTTACCTAGGGGGTTGGTGCTTCCTTGCAAGTTGGTGCTTGCTAAAGGACTAGTTAAGTTGGTGCTTGACTAGTGAAGGGTTGGTGCTCCTTCTAGGGTTGGTACCTCACTATATCTTGATTCATTGATTATAGGACTATTAAAATATTTTTTTTATTAGGTTTTATTCCTCTTGAATGTTTCCCACATATCTCTTTTGTTCATGTTTTATATGTTTATGTGGATGCTTGTTTATGCATTGGTTGATGTATGTGTTTGAATGAATGCTTCATGAATGATAAGTGAAATTAAATGATTATTTTAAGGGAACCAATTAACCCCCCATCTCAGTATCTATACTTCCAATAATATTAAATTTTTATTATCCTACATTATATAATAATTTAAAACAACTAGCATTTCATAAACAAAAATAAAGCATTTGAGTTAATTAGATAGAAATTAACCAAATATTATACATGAGAATGCACACAAGCAACCAAGTAAGAAATCACATAGGTAACCATAACCAAATAAATCTCTATTGCTCTCTCCAAAATTGGAACCATTTACTTCTTAAAAACATAGGTATATATAGACATTTCTAGTCTATGACTATTCATCTTCTTCACATACTTGGCATCAAAATTGGAGTCTATTCATATTCTATCCTATTATAAGTCATGTAGATAGGACAAAATAGACTATACAATCACAAAATGAGTACAAAATTAATGAATATTAGACAAATATCCTCTAAAAATTTACAATCCTAATTCTTCTACCAAAACTTAGATTTTAAATCATTTATGAACTCGTGGTAGAAGATTCAATGATCAATTTTAAAAATGTAACTTTTATGTAGTTAAGAGACATGTCCATTACCTCCAATATAAATTTCTACTTCCAAACCTCTTATTATAAATACATCACTTATAACACCTCATAATCTGAAATTTACACATTTTTCCACTACCAAATTATCTAAATCCATGTGAGTAACCTTCTTTTCAATAATTATGGCCTCAAGCAACATTAACAAGAAATGTTGTCAAGATGCAAGACACAATTGGAGATCTCTATATCCAGGTCCTCTTGGATGAAAAATAGAATTTACACCATGTATTGAGTGGTTATTAACCTTTTGTACCACATTATTATCATCCGAGTACACTTTTTTAGGAGACAGAGTACTCATTTCGATCTGAAGATGGTATTTCCCTAGATACAAGATGCAAGACATAGTTGGAGATCTCTATCATACATTCATAGGGTAAAACACAAATTCAAGGCTTATTAAATATTTCATTTTTATTCACTAATTCATATGAATTCCAACATAGACTCCCAAATCTCCATTCACTCAGTTTGGTCTTCAAGTGAATATAAATTAACTTGGTCTAGACTATACTAGGTCTATCTTCTTGTCTTGACTAGTCACTCTCAATATTTATGAATTTAACATGACTTTATAAATATTTATCAGGTCTTGTTAATATTATTATATCATACTTAGATCCCAAAATTACCCACTCTACCACCAATATTCAACTCTTGATTACTCTCAAATTGTTTAAGAAGAGTTACTAGGTTTAAAAGGCTAAATTTATGGTTATGATTAGGAAATTACTTAGGAAACTCTTAATTTTATTATGGACAATTAAAATAACCTATAAAATTATTCCAAAACAAACTCAGACCTTCACTTGACTTGTAAGCCTAATAAAATGCAAAAAAGCTTTCTTTATATCCCTTGATTAGGCTTTTCATATACCCTTGTCTTGCACAATCAGTCATAAATGCATTTGTACCATTTTAAAAACTTTAAAACCATAAAAATACATTATCAGACACTAAAACAAACCTTCATTTCAATTTTAAAGGAATTCCACTAAATAAATCAAAAGATGTTCAATTTTTTGTGAAGAAACCCTAGGTTGTCCTATCATAGGGAAGCAAACATAAAAATGCATAAATTGAGAAAAAGAACATTTCAAGACCTGATTCAATAGGCAATAGTTATATTTTTATGTTCTCCAAGTCTTCTCTTTTATGACCAATTTCTAATCTTGTACATATTTTCTTAGAGTTTAAGGTTTTCTTAAATATGGGTTCTCAAAACTTTGTTTTCAGGGTTTTTAGAGCTTGGAACATGATACAATCAAGGAACGAGATCAAATAAAGTTGATAAGCATAGATAAAAGTCCAAATAAAATTGATAATCACACAAAAACATAGATATTTATTCAAATATGTTTGAAATGTGGGTTACAAGTCTAATACACCTTAGAAACCATCAATAACCATGTTGTTCAAACCATTCACTCCATAAACAATGATATGTATGCAATAACAAGTCAATAACTTATCAAATATGGTTTAACCACACCTATAAAATCACAAAAAATATTATTTAAACCTTATTGTATTCATTTATTTCTTGAAAACTACACAAACACCCCTGCAACTCCTTACACACTATTCATCAATCCCACCAACTTAGTTTTTCCTTCATTTTATGCTCTTCTAAGATTCTTATAGGTTTGATTCAAAATATATCCATTAAAACTGATGTTCAAACTTAGGTTTAGTTACTTCTTTACCCCACAAACTCTCAACCATCTCATAAAACCTTAGTATAATCCAAATTAAGCCTTCTTATATGTTGGGATGAGGCTTATCACTAGTTTAACAATTTACAAACAAGCTAAGAGTAAATAAATTTTAATATATACTAAGAGACTCCTAAAGAATCCTAACCATTGATCCTAGATGACATTTCCCTAGATAATTTAAAATAGTGAATCATCTATATGAACTGAAATCTTCTCTTAGCTTTGAGAATATGGAATTCTCTACTAATGATGCCAACCACATGCAGTTGGAAGCTAATTTGGCACTACTAAGCTACAAAAAATATGTTAATATGTAATTAAAATGAAATTTATATGTAATACCTAATAAATAATTTTTTTCTTAAATTAAACATATTTGGATTTTAGAAGTCAACATACCTTGGGAGTTCAATCTAAGGAACCACTAAGATCAACTCTATTCTTTATAGTAGCAAGAATTACTTCATGATCATATTCAAAAACCTTTCATAGAGTCTTTTTTAATGGCATACATCGATATTTATGCAATTAAACATTTGTTTCAAGAACTAAATTTGAATATTGGAGTATCTTCCTATGTACTTCTTAGTCTTCAAATAACCATACATTTGATTTTTTGATAGGATAGTGGCAAAGCCAAGTTCTAGTAACTACCACAGACCCAATGGGATAGTGAAGGTTTTCCCCATCTATGACGTAAGATTCAATTTCAATTTTTATTCTACACACCTGCACAAGTATTAGTATGTCCCCTCCTTATTATCCTCATCTACAATAACTATATAAACATGCCATGCATCACAAAACAAAACATGATTTTATAACATGATCTATTAATAAATTTACCATATTTAGTACATGTAACACATGTTAAATATATGGTTCTTAGTTACACTAGATTAGATACATAGTCAAATTCATGTGATGATATCAACTCTATAAGTTTTAATGTTTGTGGAACCTACTAAGTGTCAATTGGAACTAGAGGAATATAACTCCATTCATCCACCCATTCTTGTGACACACTTGTTCCAAACAAAGGCAATCCATGCAAAACAAAAGAATGCCATGTGCCTCATATGAACCATCAAAGAACCTATGTTTGAGCTATGAAATGAGTGCAACTCACTCGATCCTATTACTATCATATAATCTCCATAGCTTGCTAATTTTTCATCCTCCATCAGCCATAAATATCTATGAACAATGGTATTTTGTTGAGTACCATGGCCCATATTTTCATTAATCCATTTAATAATGTTTTTCAAATATATCAAATCAATGACCTCTTCAAACTTCAACTCCTCTCTTGTAAGCACTCTTTTGACACACTACTGAAATTTAAAATATTTTGTACACCAATGGTCACATGCATCCTGCTCAACCATTGTAACATCTATGCATTCTTAAATTATGACATGCAATAATCTGACCAAATATAATGTTGTTTGAAAGTAATTTTCCTTTGATTCAACTTGCCATAAAACATATAAAACAACCTTTGACATACTCTAAAGAATGTTTTTGATCATTGTTTACATAATAGTGGTACCCCCTTAATATTGTTTGATCATGATCTATATTATCACATGAATACATGAATGCTATATGCACCAAAAGGAAAACCTATACAAAATTGTATTATTATGACTGAACCTCTATTTATGGTTGTAATGTATAATTATATTCAAAATCAACTACTAAAATAATAGTACCAAGAGGTAATGCATCCTTAACTTGAATTATTCATCTAGACATCGAGCTTTATGTGTGTGCCTTACATACTCATATACAATTTCCTCAAATTTTTCCATAAATTCATAAATAGGTATTTGTTTTGTAACAAGATCACACTTTTAGATTCCTTTCCATATTCAAATTGATTTTATAAATTTATATTTAATAAAACCAACCAATTCTTGTTTAATTTTGTGTACTCTCTTCATGGGCATAATTTTTCAATTTTAGCAATCCACCACAAATGCCCTATTATAAAAAATTATCCATATTGTATTTCACAAAAAATAGATGGAATAAATTCCCTTAATTATTTTTGTGGGGCCTCCACTCCACACTCCTAAAAAATGTTGTCAATATTCAAATTACAAATAACATGATGAAAAATATCATAATGCATAAAAAATTTAACATGTTGCCTACAAAAAAAAGTTGTGTGTGTGTGTGTGTGTGTGTGTGTGTGTAATTGTTTTCCCCATAAAATGGTTTGGCCATTTCAAAATATCTTTAAATAATAGAAATATTTGGATATTTTTAAACAAATTTAGAGTAAAATTGTGTTTTGGTTATATCCAAAAAAAATTTAGGATGTGGCTCACGATTATGAGAAACAACTCTTGTTTTCACTACATCTCTAATACTAGGTGATACCATTATGTTATCTTTCCAAAATTCTAGAAGAAAATATTTTAGGGCATCAATTATAGCCTTGTCTTTCCATGGGATCTAGATAATGCTCATAATCCATTATTACCAACAACATCAAGTCTTCTATGTCTCCTAATTGATTTCATTATTTTTTTCTATTTATGTGCAATGCTCAACTTGTTTGTTTAATAAATAATTTATTATTTGTTTTAAAACTTACCAAATAAGTTGTAATAATGTGTCAGTTAGCATTACCATCTTTGGTGCATTTCTTCACACCTACTTTATGGTATGTATTATGAAAATTTTCAACAATTGCCTTGTTTACACCATCAATATTAGATGTTCTTAGACCTAGGGTGTTCATTGTAGGTCTCATCTTAAGCACTTTCATCATTGTAACAAATAATTGGCATATTTGAGTTTTTTTTATTTTTTCAAAGTGAAAGTCCCAAATTATTTAAGTTTATCTTCTCATATGGCATTCGAACATTTTTTTAGGCATTGGTTTCAAAAAAGTTTGATCAATTTCAGTTAAATACATGGGTCTTATTTTCGAAATCCTAAGAGGTGTTCTTAGTAGTAAATTTGATTGATTTGATGTTTCCATATTATTTTTTTCATTGATATTTTATTCATTCAAAGGTGTTCCCATATTGTTTTATTGATTGTTACTTTTATCAATCAATGTTTCCATGTAATTTACATCATCATGCATACTATCATCACCAAAATTAAAAACCTTAAAATTTGAATGTGGACTTGCATTATAATTTGGTATACTATCAAAATTGACAATTATACTTTCATAATTTGGTATACTATCATTGTATGGTTCCTCATTATTTATGACATTAAATCCATTAGAATAGTATAATTACTTGCATGAAGTTTTTTCTTTCACTAACTTTGATTTTCTCTCTGCACTTCTAATTCCTCTAATGTTTTACACTTTAACTTATTATTCTTTCTATTACAAAATTTGTCACCCATGATTGCATAAGGCTATCAACTTTTGAGGGTGGGCACAATAATCTAATTATTAAAAATTAGGCCTACTTGATGTGTATTACAAATTTAGGATAATGATCAAATCATTAAAAATTAGACCTGTACTCTTTAGTCAACCATGAGTAGATACTTTTTTTTTACTTATAAGGGTGGTGACATACATCAAGTTAGTAAAAAAATATATCCTCAACATATTAAAAATTAAATAGAGAAGATTTTGTAGGGGACATAACTCTCAATGTAAAAAATGACACTGAGAGTACATTTTTTTTGTTTTTCTAGTGGTATCACAACCATGTACATGGTACTAAGTTTATGTATAAACACCCCTAAACCTAAACCCTTAACACTACACCCTATACCATAAAACTTAAACCCTAAGCCCTAAAACATATACCCTAAACCCAATACCCTAAATTATAAACCTTAATCCCAAAGCCCTAAACCCAAATCCCTAAACCCACATCCCTAAACCCTAAACCCTAAACATATACCTTGCACCCTATACCTTAAACACTAATCTATAAACTTGAAGCTGTATAAACCCTAAACCATAAATCATAAACTCTCAAAACCCTAAACCAATCATTTGAACCCTAATTACCATAATTTAGACTAAGAATTAGGTTCACAAGGATAAATTTAGCCTAAATCATGACAATAACTACCCTAATTGACTAATTCACTCAATTTGTGATGACATAGGGGATAATAGAACCCAAAAACACATTTTATGCTAAAAAATGGGTTCAATAAACTCAAAATGATCCTTAATTACATTTGCAATTAGACCTTAAACCCTACACCTTATAGCATAAACCTTAAACCCTAAACCTTAAACCTTATACCCTAAATTATAAATCCTAAGCCCTAAACCCTATAACCTAAACCATAAACCTTAAATTTTAATCCATAAACTTGAATCCATATAAACCCTAAACCATAAATCATCAACTCTTAAAACCCCAAACTAATAATTTGAGCCCAAATTACCATAATTTATACTAATAAGTAGGTTCACAGCGATAAATTTGGACCAAATTACACTGCTACCTACCCCAATTAACTAATTATCTTTATATATGATGACATGAGGGTTAATATAACCCAAAAACATATTTTGTGCTCATAAATAGGTTCAAGAAACTAAAATTATCCTTAGTTGCCTTCATGGTTATACCCTAGGCCCTACACCCTATATCACAAAACTTAAATCCTAAGACCCAAACCATAAACCATAAACCATAAATTGTAAACATTAAGACATAAACCATAAACCTTATACCCTAAACCTTAAACCCTAATCCCTAAACCTAAAGCCCTAGAAACCCTTAATCCTAAATCATAAAATCTTAAAACCCTAGACCAATCATTTGAGCCCCAAATACCATAACTTAGACCAAGAATTAGGTTTACAAGGATAAATTTGGTCTAAATCACACCACTAATTTCCCTAATTGACTAATTAGATCAATTTGTGATGACATGGAGGTTAATCAAACCTAAAAATACATTATGTGCTCATAAATAGGTTCAATAAACTCCAATTATCCTTAATTGCCTTCATGATTAGACCTTGAACCTTGTAACATCTTATACCCTAGACCTTAAACACTAAGCCCTAAACCATAAAATTTGTACCCTAAATTATAAACCCTAAGCCCTAAACCTATACCATAAACCTAAACTTTAAACCTTAATCCCTAAACCTAAATCCCTATAAACCCTAAACCATATATCATAAGCTCTTAAAACCCTAAATCAATCATTTGAGCCTTAATTACCATCATTTATACTAATAATTAAGTTCAAATGGATAAATTTATCCCAAATTACACCACTAACTACCCAAATTGACTAATTCACTTAATTTGTGATGACTTGGTGGATAATACAACCCAAAAACACATCATGTACTCATAAATAGGTTAAATAAACTCAAATTATCCTCAATTTCCTTCATGATTAGATCCTAAACCCTACACCCTATACCATAAACCTTAAACCCTATGTCGTAAACCATAAAAACTAAATATTATACCCTAAATTGTAAAACCTAAGCCTAATCCCTAGAACTTATACCTTATACACTAAACTTGAAACCCAAATCCCTAAACCTAAATCCCTAGAAACCCTAAACCCTAAATTGTAAACTCAAGTAAAACCCTAAATTAATCATTTAAGCACCAATTACCATCATTTAGACTAAGAATTAGGTTCATGAGGATAAATTTGGCTTGAATTGCACCACTAACTACCCCAATTGACTAATTCACTCAATCTATAATGACATGGGGGATAATTGATAGATATTGGAAGAGTTGAACACAAATTTAAATCATGTATAGTCTAATGGAGTTGATCACATAGAGATAATTTTCAACACAAATAATATACTTCACTCTATAAATTCTATAAATAAATCATTATAGGACATGTTACATATTTATAAGAATCATATTCCTATATTTTCTCTTTGCCAGTTTCTCTCACACCTAAAATCATGTAAATAAGCAAACCTATTATGATATATTGTTATAACAATTAACAATATAATAATATAATATTATAACTAATATAAACTCACCATATTAACCATACAGTTATAACCACCTTATAATTATTATTTACTTTTTGATAAATTAACCAATTACTATTTACCTTCTCCATAAATACCTAAATTCACTCAATGTGAAAACTAACCCCAACATTCCCCCCATAGATTTTACATGGTATAATATATCTCATTTTATGATTATAGCATGCTCCACCTCCATGTGCTCATGATCTTCTCTGCATACATGTGCCATTTCACATCTCTTCCTTCACACTCATTTGTAATTGGTTTTCACAGGTTCACCAATAACCTTACAAAATGGTTTTCACAAGTTCACCAATAACCTTACGAAATGGTTTTCTCAGGTTCACCACTAACCTTACACCATGGTTTTTATAGGTTTACCACTAACCTTCCATCATGATTTCTACAATTATTTTTATATATACATTCTCCAATGTAAATATACAAAAGGGTTACATAAGAATATCATTCACAAGTGAATAGGTACAACTTTTCTTATTTTTCACACATGCTGAAAAATAAATGTAACTACCACATTGAAAAAACTAAAAATAACACACCATAAAATGTCACCACATCATTGGTTTGGCCCCATTATTGGAGATTGATGAGAGGTTCTTGAAATGCCTCCATCCTCTATGTATCATCTAACCTCCATTAGAATAATCTACTTATTCAAGAATTGGTAAAATTGGTGACAGCCTTGGTGCCTTCAGAAACATGTTTAGCAAGTTCTTGTAGCAAAATATGATGTAAAACTATCTAAATTTATCTAGATGTAATAACTAAATTTTTGTTGTGGCAAGCAAGCTTGTATGCCTCTTGAGCTAATTTTTTGAAGTATCATTAATAAAAGTGTTTATTATATGTACACTTTTGCTAGAAATATCAAAATCTAGGTGTACCTACTTTAGCACCTTAAATATATAGATCTTGTAGGTTTATTCATTTCACTCTATCTTCTTCTTATTTTTGTCTTTTATTTTACTCATTTTATCCATTATGGCCCTAGACTAGATAGGACATTGTTTTCCACTGATAATGTATCCTTTACAAAGAAAGAGTTTGACCTTGACTCTTGACACTAATAAAAGACATAGAGAGTATTATTTTTTATAATAATGATGATACACTATTTTATAATGACTTTGAAATTTGACTTAAATTTTTTTGAATTGATGATACATTGACACATTATAACATAACCCAAATAACTAATAACTAGATGACTTACCATTAATTTTGTTTAATATAACAAAAGACTATAATTAAAAATTTGATAGAACCATACTAACGCAACTCAGGCCACTAAACATAGACTCAAAAAACTTAAATTTTTTTTTATATGGGCTTAATTCTAAACTTATCTTTTAATAATATAAAATCCAACCATAACATGACTTAATCTAAAGCAAATACTATCGACTAAACTAGAAACTACTAATTATAAGACTATTACAAATTATAAAAAAAAACACCAAAGTTATTTCACAACTCACAAATCATGGGTTTTGCTAACAGATCTATCTCAAGCTTCAGCACATTTAACCAATAATTTGATGCATACAAATTTGGTAGATAGGGTGTGACAATGTACGGGACTATGAACCAGAAGACTTGGTCTATGTTATAAGGAGATCAATAGTCCTCATATGATGATGAAAAATAGTTTTGAACTTGTGTAATGAATGAGGCATGAGTATGGTGATGAGAGTATAGACTTGAAAATATATCAAACACATTGAATGGATAAATACTTGTAGTCATAATAGCTAGAAAATAACAAATTTGTGCACAAGTAACATAAACAAGTTTTCATAACAAGGAAAGATTAGAACATATTTATAGATCGATTGGATTGAAACGCTATTAAATGCTTCTCACTTTAAATAGAGGTTGAATTTTTTTTTGAAAATGGCACATTGAAAAATTTAAACAAGTTGTTCGAGTAACATGCACATTGAAGCTACATGCATATACGCTTGAAATTCTCAAGCAAATGATTAGGGTCACAGAAGTGAACTTACATGAATGTCATGGTACATCTGATCTTTGATTACTCTCACAAGCCTATATATCTATCAAATACAAAGATTAAAAGGAAATAAATAAATAATTGAACCCCTAAAAAACATTATTATCTTCATTTTGACATAATATCCTTTAAGCTCACATTTGTCGATATTCCCTGATTGAGTCAATATGCCAATATGATAAATGCTTTTAGTCTTAGGAGTAGCTATGGATAATAATATGCTAATAAATAACTAGAGATACTAGATCCAAATAGGTACATAGACCACAAGATGACTCCCAAGGATGCAGGTTATACAGATGTCCTCAAACTCTCATTATGCTACTCTGATACCAATGATATATATTGGAAGAGCCAAACACAGATTTAAATCATGCACAATCTAATGGAGTTGATCATATAGAAATAATTTTTAACACAAATAATATATTCCAATCTCTTAAATCTCTAAATAAATCATTCTGGGACATGTTACATATTTATATGAATCATATTCTAATATTCTCTCCACTGATTTCTCTCACACTCTAAACCTTATAAATAAGCAAACCTATTACGATATATTGTTATAACAATTAAAAATATAATATTATAACTAATACAAACTTACCATATTAACCATAAGGTTATAACCACCCTGTAAATTTTATTTACCTCTAGGTAAATTAACCAGTTACTATTTACCTTCTCCGTAAATACCTAAATTCACTCAATGTGAAAACTAACCCCAACAATAATTAAACCCAAAAACACATTATATACTCACAAATAGGTTCAAATAACTCAAATTATCCTTAAATACCTTCATGGCTAGACCCTAAATCTTGTAGCACCTTATACCCAAAACCTTAAACATTAAGCCCTAAACCATAAATCTTAAAGCCTATACCCTAAATTATAAACCATAATCCCTATACCCTATTTACCCTAAACCTTAAACCCTAATCTCTAAACCCTAAACCATAAATTTTAAACTCTTAAAACCCTAAACCAACCATTTGATCCCTAATTACCATCATTTAGAAGAATAATTAATTTCATATGGATAAATTTGGCCCAAATCCCATTGTTAACTACCCCAATGGACTAATTCACTCAATTTTTAATAACATGGGGGCTAATTAAACCCAAAAACACATTATGTGCTCTCAAATAGGTTCAAATAACTTAAATTATCCTCATTTATATTTGCATTTTTACCCTATACCCTAAACCTTAAACCTTAAGCCTTAAACCCTAAACCCTAAATTATAAACCCTACGCCCTCAACCCTATACCCTAAACCTTAATCCATAAAACTTAAATCCTAAACCCTAAACCCAAAAACACATTTATGATGACATTGGGGCTAATTGAACCCAAAAACACATTATGTGCTCTCAAATAGGTTTAAACAACTTATATTATCATCATTTAGATATGCATTTTGACCCTATACCCTAAACCTTAAACCCTAACCCCTAAAATCTAAAACCTAAACCCTAAATTATAAACCCTAAGACCTAAAATCTAAGCCATAAACCTTAAACGCTAAATCATAACCTCTTAATACCCTAAACTAATCATTTGAGCCTCAATTATCATCATTTAGACTAAGAATTAGGTTCACATGGTTCAATTTGGTACAAATTACACCATTAACTGCCCCAATTGACTAATCCACTTAATGTGTGATGACATGGGGGATAATATAACACAAAAACACATTTTATGGTCACAAATAGGTTCAAGCAACTCAAATTATCCTTAATTACTTTCATGATTAGACCCTAAACCCTAAACCCTAAACTAATCAAATTAGCCTCACTTAACATCCTTTATAATAAGAATTAGGTTCACATTGCTTAGTTTGGCCCAAATTGCATCATTAATTTATATAATTAATTAATTTGATCAATAAATGATGATGTAGAGGTCAATTGAACCCAAAATCACATTCTATAGTCACAAAAAGGTTAAAGGAGCTCAATTTGGCCCTAATTTCCTTCATTATTAGACCTTATACCTTAAAACCTAAATCCTATATACCTTAAACCCTAAGCCTTAAACCCTAAATAACAAACCCTAAACCTTAAACCAATCAATTTAACCCCACTTAACATCATTTATAGTAATAATTATGTTTATTTATGACTTAATTCAACATAAATCAAATTACTTATTGGCCCAATTGATTGATATCTCAATTTATGATGACATTGGGGATAATTATGTCTAAAATCACATTCTTTAGTCACAAATATTTTCAAACAACTGAAATTATCCTCAATTTTCCTTGTGATTAGACCCTAAACCTTATACCCTATACCTTAAACCTTAAACCTTAAACCCTAAACCCTAAATTATAAACCTTAAACCCTAAATTATAAACCCTAAAATATTTTATTTATCCTTAATCATCATCCTTTAGATTAATAATTAGGTTCACAAGGCTTAATTTGGCCCAAATCACATCACTCAGTAGCCCAATTGACTAATTGGCTCAATCTGTGATGACATATGGGATAATTGAGCCCAAATCATATTCTGTAGTCACAAATAGGTTCAAGGAGATTAATTTTTCCCTGATTAACTTTTTTATTGGACCTTATATACCCTAAAACATAAACCTTGTGCCATAATCCCTAAGCCCTAAGACATAAACCCTAAACCCTAAATCATAAACTCTTAAAACTCTAAACTAATCATTTTAGTCCCAATAAAACAATAGTTAGACTAAGAAAAGTAGGTTCACATAGATTAATTTGAAAATTATGTGAAATTCATGAAAATTAATTCACATACATGGTAATTCCTAAATCCACATACATGTTAATTCTACATACATGGTATTTTTGAGTACACAATAATTTTGTATATGTGGTATTTATGTATACATATTAACTCCATGTACATGGTTTTTAAGTGTATATGGTTCTTATATTTCAAATTTTAAATACATGCCTGAAGGCTCAATAATGGATTGGGTGCTTGAGCCTAAGGCATGGACTTGCAAACACATAGTAGAATGTGTATTTTTGACTAAAAATAGCAAAATACAACTTCAACCATGCTAAACACTATGAATTTTATCAAAAAAATTGTTGAAAATATTACTACAACATTGACTATAGTATCCTCTTTATATATATATATATATATATATATATATATATATATATATATATATATATATTTATTTATTTCTTTAAGATTGTTATCTATATTTATTTCTAAGTATGTATTTTTTTAGCACTATATGACACAACTATACATGTTCATATTTTTTATGTATCTTTTCATTATTGATTCAAACCAAAAAAATTATATGGTTTCAAACTAGACCTAATTCTATGCACATTTAAAAAAATATATAATTTTTGATATTTTTTGAGGTAGTTAGGGGGGTCTCATGGTCGGCTATACATTATCGATCATATTTTTGGGTATATTAATTGTGAAATTAGTAAAAAATAAATATTCATTAATTAATTTAAAAATAATATAGGTTGTAAACTGTATGATATTATATAAATTTCCACCAAAGGGTTTTAAAAAAACTAAACGATGCTCAAAAAATGATGGTCCACATAGATAACTATTTACTCTAATTTTATTAAAAAAATACTACATTGAATTTTTTATGTTTGACCTACTTATACTTAACCATTTTAAAAGAAACTAGACTTGAAATTATACAATCTATGTTCCTATGACATCTTTAAATTTTGAGTTTAGGTGTCTCAAATAATCTGTACAAGTTGAGGTTTCTTATTTTAAAAAAAAATCATATCCACTTAAGACTGCCCTTCCCCTCTGCCCCCCCAATTCCATGCACTTACCCTTGTACA
Source organism: Torreya grandis (assembly GCA_037957365.1). NCBI lineage: Eukaryota > Viridiplantae > Streptophyta > Pinopsida > Cupressales > Taxaceae > Torreya > Torreya grandis. The sequence continues at coordinate 553,275 of JARHVA010003432.1, forward strand.
TGTATTTTATCAGGCTTTTTTGAGTCTATAATTAAAGTACCTTGGCATTTCCCTTCCATTATTATCTAGCTCACCTTGAAATATTTCACCACTTTCATGTTTTGTAAGGCCTTGCCCTTCCCCATAACTTTGCCATTACCCAAGTTCACCATGAAAAAAATGTCTTTTCTATGTTATTTAACCCTAAATTTTAGATATGTGTGATTATCCAGGGTTAATGGGTATCACATTGATTTTATAAAAGGATGGTAAACTAATATAATAATTATGCCAATTAATGGAAAACTCAAACAAATAATATTCTAAATTTATGCAACTAAGATTGCTAAAAATAGTAAAATACAACTATTGATAGATATTGTAATGAATATAAAACAATGATACTTAGTTGGTTTAATGTGCACATGCATGTCTGATCTGTAACAAGTTGGAAGTAGACTAGAATATGATCTTGAAACAAATCATTATTATTTTGGAATATTCTTTTTTTGGCCTTAGATGCTCGCATCAGATCTAAGAAATTATGTCAACATAAGTGTCTAACCCTACCACATTTATCCTATATGAAATGTTGATTGGATCTAGACGAAACCAACTATAGCATTCTATTTTTTTTGTCACCTTTAATCTAATGTATACATATCATGCACACAAGCTAGCTCAAATGATAAAACAATATCTTATTCACCCTTGGAGTGACTTGGGAAAAATAGGTTAGTGGAATCATAGTGTCGAGTTACCCCAATGATCCCTCTATCAATGATAATTGCTTAAATAGCCAATACTCTAAAGACGGCCTCAAATTTATGTAGTTCTCTCCTATGTGTTGGATTATATGTGCACTAGGATGTAATGCGTGATAATAAAATACATACACTAACCTATCTTGTAACTTACCAAATATGGATAATGGGTTGCTATATGAATGCTTCAAACTTGTGTAAATATTGATTTTATGACTAATATATAAATAAGGATGAATAGAGAAAGTTTTCTCACTTGAATGATTGATTGAGTGCTTCTTAGTATATTTCCTTATGAATTATATGTGATTTCTAGGTGAGGAATGAATGAGGGCTTATCTTGTATATATATACCAATCCCTTTTGGAAATATATCACACTAAATAACTTAGACTGAACTTTAGGATATATTTCATTTTCAAATTGGAGGACTTTTAGGAACTGGACACTTGCATCGATGCATATGTTATTTAGGATGCAAGTGTTTAGGAAGATAAAAACTAGGTACAAGTGTAGAACTAATAGTGAAGGATCATAATTAGGTTTTAAGCTTTTTTCATAGTATGAAATGCTATGTCATCATAATAACAATGGTTAGACTAAGAGACAATTAATCTAGGCATAAATAAATAGTGAATGCGATCCTTTTGGTAGTAAGAGGGTCTATAACTAGAAGGTACAATCATGATAGGTATTTTATAAGTGTACAAGACTAAGGTACTACATAAATCATATTTTAGTATCTAAAATTTCTCCCTGCTTTAATTTATTAATTAAATTTCTATTTCAAAGGAAAGAATCTATACCTAGGAGTGTATACACACCTTGTATATATGTAAACCCAACTTGAGTGATTTGTTGGTGACTAACCAACAACCAAGATCATGTTACAATACATAATCATTGTATGAAATATAAAATTGAAATAATTTGAAATGCTTGAAAGTAAAAAGAGAAAGATTACAAGTACACCTATGTGTTGATGCTGTTGGGTGAATATTTTGTCAGTCAGCTGTCTGATTGAGCAAAATAGGTCTCTTCAACCATAGCATAGGGAGATTAATTGGCTAGATGTGCAGGTTTACTACATCAACAAGGGACAAATCTCTCCTCTCATCAAGGGGAGGTTCCCTACGAATATGCAAGAGCTATATGCTATATATATAAGTAGAAAATAACACTCAAGGGTAGGATACACCATCCATATCTCTTCTTTCAAAGATGATGTTCACAAAAAAAGGAGAAAATCTTGGTGAAAACACTGAAGGTACTTCTCTTCTTTCAGAAGTGTTCTTGCAGGGGACAACAAGATTTTATTTCAGGTAGTCAAAGTAACTGGTAATAGAGTATAGAGTAACCAACAATCTAAGGTGTAGCACAAATTCTCCACCTTGACTACCCAAGAGTTAGATACGAAGAACAATGGGGGCACAAAGTTGTCCCAAGGTACTTTACACAGAAACAAAAAATAAACACACACTGAAGAAAACTATGACATCACAAAGTCTGAAGTATCTGGCTTTAGGACACCTTCCTTATCACTTCCACTAGTTCTACTTGTTAAATTGCATAAACAAGAATACATTTAGGAAATAGACATAAGAATAATCTCCTAGAATGATACAAGCTATAACATCACAAAGTCTGAAAGTAACTTGATTTTTGATTCAAATAAAGAAATATGATAAATAATCTGAGCTCAAAGTCTCAGTGATGCCTTTCAATTTGGGTAGAGATTTGTTTCTGGTAATGGGAAGATCTCCCTTAAAACAATAAAAGAGATTACAATATATAGCAGCCAAGAAAGACTTGGCACTTCATTTCATGGAATGGCCCATGCTATGCATTTAATGCCTTGAATGCATTTTTAGTTTTGTTAGGGGACCATGCTGGAACAGGGTGGCTACCTTGACTATGGCATGTTAATTCATCTAACATGTCTCCTCCTAAACATGGGTTGTCTAGTCTTCTTTATGACGTCTACACAACTGTCCAATTTGCCATTACTTCTAGGAAGAAAAATAGGCCATGTCCTTGATTTGGTGTGCTTCAAAAATCTAATCAATCCATTGTTTCACCTACTAGAAATAACTCCCTTGAAGATATTTTGGCCTTTCCCTCTTTTTGCTATGTTTGAGCCCTCAGGCTATCTTTTCCCCTTTCTAGTTTTGTCTTTTCCTAGAATTTGAGCTCTCAAGGCTATATCCTCAGCCTTGCTGGCTCTTTACACTCTTCCATCATTGGTTCTTCCCTTTGGCATTTTGGCCTTTAAATGCATTCGAGTCCGTCATCCTCCTTAGCAATTCCTTCATGTCTTTCCCACTTGATTTGGCCACTTTCCGCTAATCTCAAAAAGTGACACATGGCATGTTTCATTGTGAAATAAGCGAGAACATGTGGCAGCATCCACTTACTTTATCAACTCACCCAGGGCCCACCATAGTCTTTATGAAATAAAAAGGAGAGACCACGGATGTTGACACTTGGTGGCTTCTGTTGAGATTTTCAAGGGACACGTGGCATGTTTCACGTAATCTAGCAATCACACAGATGATGACACTTGGAGTGCTCTACTCTTGGGCTTTTTCCTTTCAGGCATTCCTTTGGTCAGGTTTATTTCCTTCAGACAAAAGTCTAAAGGAATTCTTTCGCACTTTGCCTTAGTCATTTTCCCATGGAAAATAGTTTCGAAAGAATTCTAATGGCTCTTTCACTTAATAATCTCCTTCAGACAAAAAGTCTAAAGGAAATGTTCCCTATTGGCCTTTGAACAAATTCGAAGGAATTCTATCTTTTATGTCTTCTCTTTGACCCTTGAACCAATGTTGCCTGCCCTCCGCAAGGGCACTTGCCTCTAGTTCACTACCCTCTACAAGGGCATTTGTTCCTTTGGCTTTGGGGTAGCCCCTTTAACCTACTGATTAAACCAACCTTGGTTCAATGGTCCAATGGTTCAATTAGTTCAATCTCTTTATTTGGCTAAGTCCTTTATCCGCTTGAACCAACCATACGTTGAACCTTTGAACCATTGAACACATTGAACCTTTGAACCAAAATGGTTCAATGGTTTAATGATTCAATGGTTCAAGCCTTCTTCTCATTGATAAGTGTTTTAAAGCCATTGAACCTTGAAGCAGTTGAACTTTGAACCTTGACAAATGCGTTTAACTCTTGCTGATGTTGTTGAACCTTTGAACCCATTGAACCAAAATGGTTCAAGGTTCAACAGTTCAATGGTTCAATGGTCAATCCTTGCTTAGAAGCTCGCTGATGAATTTTTTTTGGTTGAACCAAGGCATTGAACTAATCTTGAAAATGACTAAGTGTTGAGAGCTTGTTTCTTTGAGAGAATTTACCTGCTAAAGTTGCTGAACCTGTTTCTTTCCTGTAGAGTCCATAGAAACTAACCTGCAGAGTCCATAAATTCAATCCTGTAGAGTCCATAGATTCAAGCCTACAAAGTCCATGGATTCAATCCTATAGAATCTATAGATTCAAGCCTACAGAGTCTATACATTCATTAAAAAACTTGAAGAATGAAGAATTTGAAGGCTCATAACAATTTTTGAAAGGGGAAGAGACAATTTTGGTCTTGCAGGGCCAAAATAGTTCATATGTTGTCCCAAAAATGTGTGAAATTTTTTGGGGACAACAGCTGGCTCTAATTGGGGAACTTCCTTTAGTTGAAAACTTGGACTAACTGAGGGGAGTAAAAACTAAAATCTCTAGTTCCTTGAAGTATGCCATTGGGATATGGAGTCATGCTACCCAAAAAGAAAGGCTCCAAGAAATGAAAATGAAAAGCACAAAATAGAACTAAAGACTATACAAATGTACATATGTACAGGTGAACTTATCTGATACTTCAAAAATTGAAGTGATTCAAACATTGCCCATTGTGAGATAATGAAGATGGCATTCCATCCTGATAAACCAGCAGGAACCCATTTTGTCCTCAGAATCAGTGACGGGTGAATGGAACTCTCCACTAGGAATCACATTTTTTGTGCACTCCTTTTGGTTCTCTCTTCTTGCCCCATGGAAAGACATGGTATTCAATCTAAAAAACATAAATCCTTACTCTCTTGGAAAAGAGTTCCTCTTCCTAACTTTGGCATGCAGCAGTATAGCCCACTACCATAACTTGCTATTTTCCTAGTTCAATCCAGCACATGATTTGGTTGTCAGCATCAAACACTTGACAAACCACTGGCTTGGCATCTCCTTTAGCGTGAAGGAGTTTGACATCTTCATCCTGAGCAGGTTTCAACCCAAGTAATAGAGATTCATACTTGGTAGTGTTGTTGGTGTTGCTAAATTGTAACTCATGTGAAGGAGGAAGAATATCTCCTTGAGGAGATATCAACACCATCCTGGCTCCAACACCGGTAAAGGAATTGCTGCCATCAAATTTTTGGATCCAAACATCATCAGAAACTTATCTTCTATCAAATTTCTCTTTATTAGAGATGGAAGATCCTTTTTCATTTATATTGTGCCCTACCAATTCTTTTGATGTCTTGTTTGGATCAATTTTCAGATTGCCACCTATAGGACTTTCATTTGCAAAAACATGAACACCCTCTATGGTTAAGAAGTAATTAACCCTACTTGAAGACTCAAATAGAATTTGAGCTATAGAGGCCGAAATTTGGGTGACCACGTATTTTACCTCCTTTTCAAGGAGTAGCCTCTTCATAACACCTTTGACAGGGATCCTTGCCTCAGATAGGTCCATGCTCAACTCGCCACCCACATCCTTACAAAAATTTCATCCCAGCAGAATGCCATATGAGGCTAGGACGTCAGCCACCAAGACCATCATCTTGATTCTCTTTTTCGAGAATGCCACAAATGCAAATTGGGCGTCTTTAATTTGCCCTGATAGTGGTACTTGCTTATTCTCCATGGAAAAGCATCTACCAAATGTTTTGGTCAATGTGAGACCAAGAGATTCTACCACTTTGGTAGGCATGACATTGTCTAAAGCACCAGAATCAATGATGCAGTTGTTCAACTTGTGACCACTTATCAACAGGGAAACATACAAAGGATCTACTCTCCTAGGGGCAACAGGAGGATTAATGACAAGATTGTTTGGGATGGGCATGTTCCTTGGGGGATCATGAGTTACCTTCTTATCCTCTTGTCCTGCAAGGATGGTTGTATTCTTCACACACTCTACCAACTTGTCTAACTACTTAGGATTGGCTTGTAAGAATTCAAATTTAGTCATTTGGATTTTAGTTTTCTTGACATGGTCAACTATGTCAAATGACTGAAATGAAATAGGAAGAGAGGATGGGAGTTCATCCTTTTGGTTTTTGGGAGTGGGAGGACTGGCCTATGAATTTAAAGTAGAAGGCATAGGGATATTTGAGGCACTTACCTTTCTGGAAATCACCGGTTCCTTTGGCTGGAAAGGCAGAGTGGTTCCATGCTTAGAAATTGTAATTGCTAGTTGAGGTTGCTCCTCTATCTTCTCTTTATCAGCCTGCTAGGCTGACTAGTTCTTGGACTAGGTGAACATAGTATATGATCCCTCGACTGCTTCACCTTTACTTTTGGGTTCATCCTGGTAATTCAAGAAACCAATGTGGGAGTCACCAACTGATTCTTCTTGATCCTCTGTGAAGAGATCAATGTCATTTTCTTACTCAAACTCAAGTTGGAAAGAGAAATCATGTTCTATTTCTAGATATCCAACTACTGAGTTGGTTGGAGGCACTTCAAAAGCAAGGTTCCTCTATGGGGGAGGAAGATGATTTGGCTACCCTTGATTCCTAGCATTATTTCCTTGGTAGGCCTAATTCTGAAATGTCCTCCTTGGCATATCTCGATAAGGAGAAGCAGACATACCTTGGGCCACTTGCTTTTTCAATGCTAGTAGTTCATTTTCCAGCTTTTGCACCATTTGATTAGTGGTGCCTGTAGATGGATACTCAGAAGATGAAGAGGATTTACCTCTGTTAGGATCTCTCCTTATCTTTCCTACCAAGATAAGGTCATCTTCTACCTTAGTAGCCATGTCCTAAGCAGCAACAAGGTCTATGTGTCTAGCCCGTCTCAACAAGAAACTCACTTCAAGTAGCTGTGAGTTGATGAGGAAACACTTGAGATTCTGAGGTGTTAGCTAGGTGATCATGGAAATCCTGTGCCTTAGCTTGTCAAACTTGGCAATGAAGTCCCTCATAGGTTCATGGGGATCCTTCTTCATCTGTGTGAGCTAGGGTAGCAAGGCATGTGCATCTTTTGTAGGTTTGAACCTTGCTTTGAACATGGATTTGAGTGTGTCCCAATCAGTTACTGACCTAGCCTACAAATGGTAGAACCAGTTTGCAGCAGCACCTTGTAGCATTTCCATGAAAAGCCTGACTTCCATGTCTTCAAATTCCACTCCTATTATGCCATAGGCTATGCTAAAGGCTGCAATATGTTCATCAGGGTGAACTCTCTCATCACCATAGAATTTGGGAAAATTCTTTCTTGAATTGCTTGGAAGCTCATGTAGAGGTGGGGTCAAATCTAGTGGACCAAAAGAGTTACCCCAGGGGCCTTGAGACATGATTTGATTATGTAAAAGTGGGATCACAAATCTGTGTGGAGTATGGATAGGTAAAGCTCTGCTAATAGTAGAAAAAGAATCTCTACCTTGTGTTGGTGACCTAGTAGGTGTAGGAGGAAGACTCCTAGTCCATTGAAGGTGAGGCTGTTGAGGAAATAAATCAAAATTACTCTGCTGCACCAACTCAAAAGCAGGGTCAACAACACCTTGAGATTTCTAGCTTCTAGTATAATGTGGAGTTGCCAAATTTTAGAACAAAAATGAGAAAGAATTGGCTCTATTTCAGCTTGAAGCTTGAGGCTTCAAACTACACGTTCTATCCCAGTGGCTCTGGTTTTGTAGACCAAATAATATAATGGAGATGGAGGAAGATGGTAAGGCTATAATGATAATGGGTAAGACACAAAATAGAGTTGCCATAATCTATAATGGATAAGGGTAGGGACTACATCAATTTAAAACTTGAGGCTTCATATTACATGTAAATCCCTAGTGGAGTTGCCAAAAATAGTTGGGTGAATATTTTGTCAGTCAGCTATCTGATTGAGCAAAATAGGTCTCTTCAACCATAGCATAGGGAGATTAGTTGGCCAGATGTGCATGTTTACTACATCAATAGGGGACAAATCTCTCCTCTCATCAATGGGAGGTTCCCTATGAATATGCAGGAGCTATATGCTATATATATAAGCAAAAAATAACACTCAAGGGTTGGATACACCATCCATCTCTCTTATTTCAGAGATAATATTCACAAACAAAGGAGAAAATCCTAGTGAAAATATTGAAGGCAATTCTCTTCTTTTAGATGTTTTCTTGTAGGGGACAACAAGATTTTCTTTTAGGTAGTCAAAGTAACTGGTAACAGAGTATAAAGTAACTAGCAATCTAAGATGTAGCACAAAGTCTCCACCTTGATTTCCCGAGAGTGAGATACGAAGAACAATGGGGGCACAAAGTTGTGCCAAGGTCCTTGACACAGAAATAGAAAATAAACACACACTAAAGACAACTATGACAACACAAAGTCTGAAAGTAGCAAGCTTTAGGACACCTTCCTTATCACTTCCACTAGCTCTGGTTGTTAAATTTCATAAAAAAGAAAAAATTTAGGAAATAGACATAAGAACAATCTCCTAGAATGATACAATCTATAACAACACAAAGTTTGAAAGTAAATTGCTTTTTGATTCAAACAAAGAAATATGATAAACAATCTAAGCTCAAAGTCTCAGTGATGACTTTTAATTTAGGTAGAGTTTTACTTCTGGTAATGGGAAGATCTCTCTTAAAACAATAAAAGAGATTACAATATATAGCAGCCAAGAAAGACTTGGCACTTCATTTCATGAAATGGCCCATGCTGTGCATTCAATGCCTTGAATGTATTTTTAGTTCTATCAAGGGACCATGCTGGAATAGGGTGGCTACCTTGACTATGGCATGTTAATTCATCTAATATGTCTCCTCCTAAGCATGGGTTATCTAGTCTTCTTTATGATGTCTGCACAATTGTCCAATTTTCCATTACTTCCAAGAAGAAAAATAGGCCACGTCCTTGATTTGATGTGATTTAGAAATCCAATCGATCCACTGTTTCACCTATTGGAAATAACTCCCTTGAAGATATTTTGGCCTTTCCCTCTTTTTGCTATGATTTGAGCCCTCGAGCTATCTTTTTCCCTTTCTAGTTTTGTCTTTTCCTGGCATTTGAGCTCTCAAGGCTATATCCTCAGCCTTGCTGGCTCTTTATGCTCTTCCATCATCGGTTCTTCCATTTGAAATTTTAGCCTTTAAATGCATTTGAGTCCGTCATCCTCCTTAGCAATTCCTTCATGTCTTTCCCACTTGCTTTGGCTGCTTTCCGCTAATCTCAACAAGTGACACATGGCATGTTCCACTGTGAAATAGGTGAGGACACATGGTAGCATATGCTTACTTTATCAACTCACCCAGGGCCAACCACAGTCTTTATGAAACAAAAGGGAGAGACCACGGATGTTGACACTTGGCAGCTTTTGTTATGCTTTTCAAGGGACACATGGCATGTTCTATGTAATCTAGTAATCACATGGACGATGAAACTTGGAGCGCTCCACTCTTGAGCTTTTTCCTTTTGGGCATTCCTTTGGTTGGGCTTATTTCCTTCAAACAAAAGTTTGAAGGAATTCCTTTGGGCTTTGCCTTAGTCATTTTCCCACAAAAAATACTTCTGAAAGAATTCTAACGGCTCTTTCACTTAATAATTTCTTTCAGACAAAAAGTCCAAAGGAAATGTTCATTGTTAGCCTTTGAACAAATCCAAAGGAATTCTATCTTTTCTATCTTCTCTTTGACCCTTGAACCAATGTTGCCTACCCTCCTCAAGGGCACTTGCCTCTAGTTCACTGCCCTCTACAAGGGCATTTGTTCCTTTGGCTTTGGGGCAGCCCATTTAACCTACCAATTGAACTAACCTTGTTTTAATGGTCTAATGGTTCAATTGGTTCAATCTCTTTATTTGGCTAATTCCTTTGTCTGCTTGAACCAACCACACGTTGAACCTTTGAACCATTGAACCCATTTAACCTTTGAACCAAAATGGTTCAATAGTTCAACGGTTTAATGGTTCAAGCCTTACTCTCATTGATAAGTGTTTTGAAGCCATTGAACCTTGAAGTGGTTAAACTTTGAACCTTGACAAATGCACTTAACTCTTATTGATAAGGTTGAACCTTTAAACCCATTGAACCCATTGAACCAAAATGGTTCAAGGTTCAATTTTTTAATGGTTCAATCCTTGATGAACATTTTTCGGTTGAACCAAGGCATTGAACCAATCCTAAAAATGACTAAGTGTTGAGATCTTGTTTCTTTGAGATAATTTACCTGCTAAAGCTGTTGAACCTGTTTCTTTCTAGTAGAGTCCATAGAAACTAACCTGCAGAGTCCGTAGATTCAAGCCTATAGAGTCCATATATTCAAGCCTGTAGAGTCGGTAGATTCACTAAAAATCTTGAAGAATGGAGAATTTGAAGGCTCATAACAATTTTTTAAAAGGGAAGAGACAATTTTGGTCTTGCAGGGCCAAAATAGTTCATATGTTGTCCCAAAAATGAGTGACATTTTTTGGGGACAATAGATGCAACCATCTTGCCTTTTGGCAATCTGATTTTAAAGGATACCTCATTATAAATATTTGAGTATCAGATTAAGAAAAATATAAACTTGTAAGTGTGTGTGTGTGTGTGTTTGTGAGGATTCATGCCCCTAAAATTGGTGTAAAGGTGAAGTTTAACATGTTCATTGAGCTTGTTTCATCTCAATCTTTTAACCCCAAATATGTGAATGATCTAGTAAGTGTGAGTGATTTAATCAAAATCAAAATATATATCTAGTTAGGGTAGTTGAAATAATCAAATCCAACCTATAATGTTGGTAAATTTAGATGATTTAATCAAATCTAACTTATAATTTTGGTAATATTGAGTGATTTAATCAACTCAACCTTCTAAAGGTGAACTAAATATTGCAATAAGTTAGCTTAATAATAATACATAAAGGTCTATAAGATTCTATCTTGAGTATGATAAATGTCTATAGTAGTATTTAAAATCTATAAAATTATTTGATTGTATAATTTTAGGTTCCCTTTTCATGGCATAAGGACCTCATATATGTCTCAAGCTGAAATCTAGGTATAATAATAGTACCAATGTATATAATGTTACCAAAAATATGTATATGAAATATATAATTGTGAAATTTAATGAATCCAAAATTAGTGCAAATGTTAAGGACATGTTTCGATGACATTTCCCCATTAAATCTAGAGAAATTGAGAATTTATGTAAATGTGGAGAACATGTTTCCATAAAATGCCCTTCACTATAATTTGGAGATGTTGAGTACTAAAATAAATGTAGAGGTCAAACCTTTGTGACATGCCCCCATTATAATAAAAAATTGTGGAAGTGTAGAATAACTTCCTACATGATGCCTCTAATGATATGCCCCCAATTTTTAGGTGAGGGGAAATATAATATGGTAGCTACCTTACCTCAAAAGGATAAGATAACTATACAAGTTGTGTATGGATCATGTGACATATAAGAGTAACATGTCTACATATATATAACATTGAAGCACACAATATGTAATCACATCAAGTACTAAAATTCATGATATAGATCATGGAAACATCTAAAGAGTAAAATCAAGGTAAACAAATAATCAAGCACCCACACATGAGCACTCAAAAGCAAAGCAATAGGAAATGGCCCAAGGAGACCTCATACAAGGAAAATGTTTAAATGCCACATACTTAGAGGTATATGGCTTATTGAAATTCATAAAAATAACATAATGACATATTAAAATGTTCATACAATAAATAATGACATATTCAAATGTTTAAATAGACAAACAAAGGCATGGGAACCACAATCAATGGAACATATTCAAAATTTCAAATAAGAACACAATGCAAGAAAATATCAAGGAACACACTCAATTAAGTGATAAAATGCTAAATTAAGAAAAATATAATCAACCAACATGAACCTAATATCTAATAACTCCTAAAAATATGTGTTGTTGGCTCCAAATTTTGGCTAAGTATTGTCCATTTTGGCATGGGACCAACACAACATGGAAGGACCATAATGTGGGAAGACTATGGCATGGGACTTGATAGGCATATAATAACCATGGAAATGAACCTATAAGACATTAGAGGGTAAAGGCATGGAAGCCTTAAAATGAGAGGACCCAGTTAAAGAAGAATTAGTCACAAGGAACTCAAGAACATAGGACTTGAAACTAAATTAATTAGTCATAAGAACCCAAGAACATAGGACTTAGAACTTAAGTAGAAGACTTGGGGAGCATGTGGGAAGTGAGAGTAGTTAAGGAGTGATTCATATGGGAAACCTATCCCTTATTGATCATTATTTTTACACTGGCCATGAGAATATGAACACATGGCAATAAGAATCCATCATAGTGTAGGTATATAGGGGGCACAAAGGCTCGAGACCTTAGGCAAAGCTCATTGAATGGACACCATGACTCTCCATATGTTGGGAGTCCATTGGTTATTTATTTTTACCATTAATGATGTAAACACTTGGCTAAGGATTAAAAAGTATAAATACCCCTATTGTAATTGATGGGTTGGTTGGATGATTTTTGGATACTCTCACTTAATATATGAGTTTTGGACATTACACAATTTTTATTATGTTCATGATAGTTGAATTTGATGTGTTAAGTGGAGAGATAACTAGAACTTAGTATGGAATATAATTTGAATTTTATTTTTTATAAAATAAAAACATTAATTAGTGATAGTAGTAATCTATAATATGGTGACCATGCTTAGAAACATTAGAATCAAAGTAGTTTATTTGTACTTTGACATAGTATCTATTTAAATACATAAAGGGAAGAACACAACTAAGGAAATAACATTAAGCAATGAAACCTGTAGGAACCGATCTTTAACTATGCAATTTAGGTTAGCACACAAGACCATGGTCTTTCCTGAAAGGGACAACATGCTAGATCATTGGGCTACATTCCAGTAATGAAGTTATAATAATTATAAAAACCCTAACATTTTGGTTCTATTATCAGAACCCATAACACTTATTGCTTAGTCATTGAAAATGTTTGAGTGCATCACTCTTGAGAATATGAAATAATGGATTATTAGAGTTGAAGATAATTTTTTAGTTCCCTATCTTGAATCAATAGTTTTTGCATGTCAGTGGGTAGAGAACAATATCTATAGTGTGCTATACAAAACTTTATTTGTTGAAATCCTAGTTCACCTGCACACTTGGCTCTTTGCATATGCTCAAGGATGGTCCTGAAACCTTTGGAGAAGATATTCTTGGACCCTAGAGAGATAAAGAGATTTAGCATGACTTGAAACCCAATGGACAAGAGCTATTAACATTTGGTGTAAAGGAGTTTTGAATAGCTACATTTTAGAGTACATTGTAACCACCTATTCATGTCTTGAAGAATCTAAGTTTTTGTTTATTTGATAATGACATGGCCATTACATTAGATATTTTGCCTTATAAATTAAGAAGTTATTTTTTTATTTGGGACTTGAGACTATGCCAATGGAGAGATAAATCCTTTTATGCATGAGCCACACATTTGGGAAGGGATTAGAAAAAAATTGGTAAAATATTGTGAGTTTAGAATGGTATCCAGTCAGTGAGAATTATATAAACAAAAGTATGATGAAGCTTAGTAAAGGATTATAGGAATTAGTGGTGCAAGAAGGGACTGGGGAAACTCAAGAAGTTTTGTTAGGATTTACAAGGAAGTATAGATAGATAAAGAGGACCCTATCACTTTTGAGCCATGCCCTATGCCTATAATATCATACAAAGGAGAAATTAGCTGGATGGTGGTAACCAAAGAACCAAGTTTGAACCAACCAAGCTCCCCAACTATAGTGCACACTCATACTATTAAATTAGATGAAGTAAACATACATAATTGGGACATAGATAGTGTGGAATCAAAGACTTATCTAGTAAGGGATACTAAAACTCAGCGATTTGACATACATATAGACTTAACACTTTCCTTTCCCCTTTAAAGGAAATTCATGGCACAATTAGGGATGCTTGAATGGCTTGGCCCTCAAAGTGGATAGATTATAGGCCCAATTTTGTTTAATCCCCTGACTATTGTACCCTATATCACAAGCACTACTATTGAAGGTGCTGGAGGTGATTTAGGTAGAGGCACATGAGGAGGTAGTGGACTTCCCCCTCAAGGGACAAGGGCTAGAGGTTATAAAAAACCACTAGTTTAGACACCTAAACTAACAATATTATATTAAAAAATGATGCATCATTTACCAAAATATCGAGGCATGGAAAATGTAGCTGAGAACGTCCATAAATGTGAACTTATTTGGAGGGCATGAGGCATCACCTCTTCTGAACATAAATCCACACAATTCACAACTACACTTTTAGACCATGTGCATAAATGGTATATAAAATTTGATACTAAACAAGATATCATTGACTATGATCAACTTAAAATAACATCTCTTTAGGAGTTTGACATTCTATAATTTGAACAACAAAGCATAACTATGATGAAGGACATCAAATAAGAACTTACTGAAGGTGTGTAAGAGTATATGTAAGGTTTAAGGTGCTCTTTTCAAAGTTGTCATTCAAAATAAATGTTGAATATCATGCATAATGGTTTTTGGGAGTATTTTTACTCATTTTTTGATGAACATTATCTCAGAAAACTTTAACTAGCTTGTGTAAAGCCTTGTAAGCTGCCCTCCATGCTGAAGCAGTTGAAAGTGTCGATACCAAGATCAGCCCATTTATGTAAGATCAAATAGATTAAATGGAGTTTTAACTTTATAAGTTAACATTAAATAATGCACATGATATATGTAGTAGTGTTTGGTACACTGGCTGTGAATCCAAAGGGCATACATAGAGTAACTGCCCTTGAAAGAACATTCATGTGGTACTTAAACAATTGTGTGAAATCTATCATGAGGAAAATGATGTATCCTCTTATCCTATTATATAGTGAGATACACCCACTAAGTCATCTAATTATTTTAAGATATGTGATTCTTACACTCATGACACTAATGATTGTTGATTGATCAGTGATATCCATGAACTATAAGTACGAGTCACACACCAAACCTTTGTAACAAATAATGAGGACAATGGTGTCTATCTTGGTCAAAGGAAGAGGACAAGGATAAGGAGGTGCTCATTCCTTCCCAATACATGTTAAAAATTTATATCCCTAGAACACTACCAAAGAGATTGCCTAGACTACCCTACACATGCTTCTGTAAAAAGGACCACCAGCTAAAAGAGTGTCCTAACTTGTATGCAACTATTACTAAGGAGAAAAATGAAAAGGGTGAAAAAATGATATGAGTTGAGAAACTACATTGGTATGCATTTTATATCACCCCAAATATTAAACAAGTGAATATTACCATGTGGAGTGGATAGTCTCAATCTCTCACAAATTTTGCTAAAAAAGTTTAGCATAAAGAACCATGAGCAAGAAAGTATCCTGATGCCCAGTAGTAAAATTATGTCCTCTAAAATACGATGGCATTGGTATGATAAATTTAGGGAGAGATTAAATTCATTAAATACAAGGAATAAATACAACATGCTACTATGAAAAGGGTAACTAAACCATAAAATATGGTGCGTGATGACTTCCAAGAGCTATGAAAGTGTATGTTGGATGAGGACATTATCCCATAACTGAGCACTTGGCTTAAGATTCAATCACAAACACAAAATGATACTCAACCCCAAGTTAATTATTATACTAAGGATATTTATTTTAATCATGCTCAGAGTCAAGACACTCATATTCCATTTTCTACCCTAGAAGATAGAGAGATACTAGTCAATGCTACCATTGTTGGATGGATAATCTAGGACATACTAGTTGAGACTAACAAAAAATTGAATGTCCTCACCAAAGATGCTTAGAAAAAATGGCTAGTCTAGCATTAAAAACATCACCTCACATGTTATTCATGGCTAACAAGACTCATGCTTTACCAATAGGTATCCTCAAAAATGCCACAGTTGAAATACTTAGAGTACCCATTCAAGGCAGATTTTGAGCTTCTTGAATTATTTGAGGAAGATGACTTCCCATCTCTTTTGGGATGGCCTTGATGCTATGAAAATAATGTATATATGATTTTTAAGAAGTGGTATATTAGTTTAGAGAAAACTGACTATCGCATTGTTATTCCCTTGGATCAAACATAGGGGCCCCCTTACATATAACCTATCAATGTGGAAAAAGACATTAACAAAATATATAGTGTCATTGCCAGAGATGATGAGAAAATAGATCCAAATCCTAATGGTGTTCTTAGATAGTTAGACACTTAGTCCTTCTCTAACACTACAAGCAATGCTTGTAATTGTCGGGCATATAACAACTTTGACCTCATTGGAAGAATGTGTAGTGAAATTAGAAGTCAGGAGACTATTCCACACTAGTTTCATAAATGTCACATGTTTTTGTGCCTTTTCACTAGTCTAGACATGAGAGGACCAATCATAGAGGCACCATTTGAAAGACTCGATGAGGCTTCATGGTTCTATAGACAAATGGAGGTATGTGACTTCATACAACTCCTTGAATAATTTTGTGACACTAAAAGTGATTGTATGAGGTTATTAGTTCATATCTTAGATGGTACATCAACAAGATAGTGGAAAACCCATCATGATCAACTCCTTCAGTGGGACCAAGTATGCTCTGCCTTACATCATCAGTTCCATTATGATAATAAGGTTAGGGGAACAATTATCTATAGTGGAGTAATAACACCTAAACCACATATAAAAGTTTGCAAGAAAATGTGTCAAAATGAAGAGTCATATCTAACAGAGTACTTGTGGGTGCATGCATTTTATGTAACTTTACATACCTAGGCAAGAGCATGGTATTTTTATGAAGAATGATACATGGGAACCTAATTTTGGCATCTCTTGAAGGAAAACATGAAATAAACCCTAGCTATTCTTCTCCAAGAGTGGATTTGTGCCTCACCCTCCAATCCATACATGAAGTGATTTTTGGTGACCCATGTCCCATTGAAGATCATCTATATAATATCCACCATGTTCTTGAACAACCTCAGCATCTCTTTGATGAATCATTAACACAAGTTTCCATGCTAGAACTAGTCCTTGATCATGACTAGTGTGAAGAAATATGTCTTGGAAAATAGAAGCTAGTGTTTCATGTGGAAGAAGGTAAAGGATCTAATCCACATGACCCTTTTAAAACTGATTTGTATGTCCCTATGAACTATGGCACAAGAACTGTTAATGATATTGGTACTAATCTAGATAACCCTTACAATGGGCCCATTCAGACTATTCAACATAATATTGACATAGAGTAAGAACTAAAAATGGCTATGATAGGAAATTACTAGACTAAAATGGAGATTTCAAAGATATTTGAGTTGTTAAAGGAATATCAAGATGTATTTCCAAGAAATTATAGTGAAATGAAGGGATTCTATCCATCCTTAGGAAAGATGCATATCAAGTTGATTGACATCACTTGACCAATCAAAGAACATCCATATAAAATGAATCCCAATCTACAAGTTTACATCAAAGAGTAAATCGATAGTATGCTTTAGACTAGAGTAATCACCCCCATTGATGAATCTTAATAGGTTAATCTGATGGTGATTAGTATCAAGAAAGATGGATGCATCTGCATTTGCATGGATGATCAAATACTTAATTCATCTTGTGTCACTGTCCCTTTCCTAATGCCTTTCTTAGAGGAAATCCTTGAAGGTGTTTTTAGATGTGAGATATATGCCTTTATAGATGGCTTCTTGGGATATCATCAGGTATAGATAGCTAAAGAGGACCAACCAAAGATAAAGTTTGCCACCAAATAGGGATCCTTTATGTATATTTTCATGCGCTTTAGATTGAAGAATGCCCCAGATATCTTCTCATATATAGCTATTGATGCCTTTAAGGATTTCATCTATAATTTTCTTCAATTTTACTTAGATGATTAGATAGTTTATGGTTTGATCAAGGACCATTGTTCTAACTTGAGGCTTATACTTGAGTGTTGTTAGGTATTACTAATATCTTTGAACTTAAATAAGTGCCTATTTACTACACCATTTGGTGTGTTATTAGGACATATTATATGTAAGGAAGGACTTTTGGTAGAACTAGTGAAGGTGTCTATTATTCTTTACCTCCTAGTGCCCAAGACTTAGTGTAAGGTCCACACCTTTTTGGGCCATACCGATTACTATAGAAAGTACATCTATGAATGTGCAAATATTGTCATACCCCTGAAGTATCTTATAAATCATAATGAACATTTCATATGGATGACTTCTTGTAAATAAGCTTTTGAAAAATTGAAATACAAACTAGTCATTGCTCCTATCCTCCAGTGTCTTGATTGGATAAAACCAATCCATGTCCATGTTGATGTGTTTGGAATGGTTGTTGGTGCAATCCTTGGAATTTTCATACACCAAGATGATTTCCATATGACCATTATACTTTCTACACTAATAAATAAGGCATACAAGCTAACTTCTAAGTCTTAAGAGATTATAACATGAGTGTTTCAATATGGAGGTCAGATATATGAAGGTTATCCAAAGTAAGTGAAACATAGGCTAGATTCAGACACTAAGGCTCGTTGTACACTTAAAATATAGATCCATACACATAACACTTTATATGACCTGATAGAATAAAAACTCTTACATAAACATGCGAGGATAAGGAGAAGAAAGGATAAGAAACTATCACTTTTCATCACCATAAATCACTTTATAGACTTACATAGTTATTCATGAGCTCAAAAACAAACTTGATTTAATGTTCAAAGGTAAAATATAATGTCATTCTAGCAGGGCTTCACCATACATGGAGTGGAAATAGTTTACAAGGGTCAAAATGGCCACTACTTATAGAACTTGAGAGAGAAGTGAGAAGAGAGAAGTCAGAGAGTCATAATAACACTTTTCAAGCTAATATGAGGGTTTACACATGTAGGATAATTAAGTAAGAAATATACCATGCAAGGTCTCATAGGACAAATGTTTTTCCAAGTCATGAAACTCATGAAATGTGGTGTAGGATTCCTAATTCTACATAAGAAAACTACCTTCATCATTTTTCCATTTTAGAATGTCCCAAAACTAACTAGGTACAAATATCATGATTAAAATAAGAGGCAATGGTTGTATACATTCTCCACCATGCATTGGTTATATCCCTAATCATTTGGATTCTTTTGCACATGAGCTATCACTACCTACAATCCAATTAACTCCTCTTTCACTCACCCCTCAAACTTGGCCTCAAAATTGGATTTATTTTTCCATGAAAATCCATATATAAGATTTAATGACACATGAAAATGCCTCCCATAGCCTTATATTCCTTAGGTATACATTAAAAACCCCCCACTTAAAGTTCTCACCCTTCTCATTATCTTGCTCACTTTGCCATTTTTGACTGGCTAAAATTAAGGCACTTGAAGAAGCACTTAGGAGTTTTTTTTAAGCATTAAATTATCAATGTGAGTTATTTTAATTCTTAATATCTCTCAAAAAGTTGAATACATCCTTTAACTCTTCTTATAACCTGTAAAACACATAAAACTATCAAATAAACCAATTCTACACCATGTCTATATAGGTAAGGTACAACTCAATATTATAATAAGGTTCCCTAGACATTCCTCTACAATATCAAAGTAATTTATATAAAAACTATATCATTTGGATGCCATTCCTTCTTCATTTTCACCATTCGGTCTAGAACCTAGGTTTGAAAGGGTTTGTAGATGTTTTGACCTAAAATGATGTTTCATACAAGTTTGACATTAAATCCTTTCAAAAATTACAACAAAACATTCTTAGAGACCCTTTCTAACATATATAAACTTCCTAGGCTCCCATGCAAAGTCTCCAATTAGATGTGAGCTTCAAAAATTATCTACTTGATCTCTCTCCTTCATTTTATGTAGGCCTGAGTTGGTCTTAAGCCAAAAGTGGCTTCCTTGTAGATTATTTTTCATCCCAAAAGATTTTATAAACCTTATAACCCCTTAAAAACATTTCTACATGGATTGGAATGTTAATCTAAGGAAATAAGTCATAGTGGACTCCCAAATGGCAATAGGTCTAGTCATAGGCGTAAAGGTTTTGACTATGCTTTTACAAGTCTAGGCCATTATGCTCAATTTACAATACATGTGGTGTATTTTTAAAGTTTATATATGTACAACCCAACTTATTATAATATCTTTTAATGCTTACACCATCTTCAAATCATCTCATTATTATTTTCTTCATAACCTTGCAGCTTGCCCATTTCCTAGAGTACCCTGTATCTGAGATAGAATAGAGTGTATCTCCTCTAGAATATCATGAAAAATTGAGATATTAATAGATTATTATGGTCATTATTATGTTCAATACCATTTTTTAGGTTTTTTTTATGCCCCTAACACCCTCAAATGCCTTATAACTCAAGACAAACCCTTAGATGAGCTCACTATGTGCAGGGTTTTCTCATGGACTGTAAATTGCTTGATTAGAGCCCTCTCTATATTTTTTATCCACCATGAGAGTTTCATGAGGTGTTACCTCATATTTTTGAGTTTGTTTCAAACATTTAAATCATTAGAATCTCTTCAAAATTTATGTTATTCACCTCTTACTTGATTGGTCTAGATTACAATTCATATGGTTGTGACTATGTTTCTCCTTCCTATAGGTAATACTTGCATTTTTTGAACCTAAAAATAATTCCTAATTAATTTATTAGAGTATAAAAATTCATTTATTATCCATTTTGATCCATTC
Organism: Torreya grandis; assembly: GCA_037957365.1. Classification (NCBI taxonomy): domain Eukaryota; kingdom Viridiplantae; phylum Streptophyta; class Pinopsida; order Cupressales; family Taxaceae; genus Torreya; species Torreya grandis. The sequence goes on from JARHVA010003432.1 coordinate 574,000, forward strand.
ACCTCATTTTAATTTTATATTGACATTTGATAACATTACCTTCTTGCTCATTGTTTGTAATAGTCAACTAGAGTTAACTTTGTTGAGGAGAAAAAGGGCATGTAGGTAAACATTACCTTTGAAATATATTCCATGTGATCTATAATCCTCCTAGAAGTCATGGAAACATTTTTTAACTTATATTTTTATGTTTATATGTTTCCATGTTTAAGTTCATACCACATACTTATAGGACTCCATAGTCAGCTATAGGTCAACATCTTAGGCAAAAGAGACATGTAGGTTTTGATAGGGTCCAAAACATAGATATTCATCCTTAATTGATGCACATTTTTCACTCAAATGTCTTCTTCAACTCAATAATGTCATCTTTGGATGTGAAAGACATCAGAAGTTCCAATTCTATAGATGTCACTGTCAAACCTCAATGAATAAAAGTGTGCATTGGATCCTTCCAAAAACTATTTTACACTAATCATACACCATAATAATTTTTCAAGGTTCTCATACTATGTATTTGAATGCATCAAATATTATTTCCACATTGTCATATGATATCCATAAAATGGGTAGGTGTTCTATTTTGTGTTTTTAGGGATTTGGTCCCTAAACATAGTCATCTTGATTTGAAGGTGATCCTCAACCCTTCTTGCTAATCAAATGCTTCAACATGGAATTTTAGGATACTCTTCCATATTTTTAGACCCTAAGGATAGTTTAAGTAGGGTCAAAAACTATGTTATAACCTTGCTCAAACTTTTCCAGTGTTACCTATAGGTGTTAATTCTAAATCATAGGGCAGTGGAAGTCAATCTTCAATAATGCATATGGTTCTTCAAATCTTCTTGATACTCTACCACTTCACCATGGATTCTATGATATATCCAACACCTTAAGACTTTAGTAAATTTCTAAAAACTTTCACTAACATTTATAAGCAACATTTTCCATTCCCTATAGGTGCCACCTATAGGTGGTCACTATAGGTTACAAGGTAATGACTCTAAATATGGGTAGTAAGCATGATGAATAGCCTTATATGAAGCTTAGATCTTATTAAGGTCTCTCAATGCAATATTAAAACATTTAAGGGTTTGTTGACTCTTAAGTCACCCATGGGTTAGTGCAAGGCCACCCAAGGCTTGCAAAGAAAGGATACACCTACAAGTTCCTAAGCATTTCAAGTAGAGAGTGCATAGATGCTTCCCATCTGCACCCAAGCATAGATATGTATAATAAATTAGTAATGACTCATGCCTACATAAATCTTTCAATATGTGCATGCACATAGGATTTTATGGCATGTAGTTCAAAAGGAGCATGAGGTCAGGATGTAGGACCCCTAAGTTCTAAGTGGCAAAGTAAAGAGTTTAGCACAGGAAGTATCTACTAATCATATGAGAGCACCTTAGATCTTCGATCTTAGCATTCACCCTCATCTAAAGGCCCCCTTTCACCATTACCATGAGGAAGCTCAATGTTTGATCAAACACAAAGAGGTTTTTAGTTTCCCATGAGAAACACCAGTCTTCCATACGTGATATCTATACTAATCCTACCTAAAAATCTAAGAGAATATTTGTAGATCCTACCAAGGTAACATATGTCCCTATAGTACCACATCCAAGACTAGTAAAGAAGCACCATGTGTTGAGTATCTACTAGATATAAAGTAAGTAGTTAGAGGTATTTATGAGAAGATAAAGGCATTTTTAAAACATTAGATATGGAAGTGGCTATTAGACTTTAGGATTTCAATTCATGCCACCCTCTGACCTTGTCAAAGGTATATTTTATTCGCCTATGCATGTGTATCTAGAAGTGATCCTTCCACCAACTTTAGATCCAATCATCGAACAGGCTTCAAGAGTCATGAACGTAGTGCCACAAAATAATTCAATGCTACACCCACTACCCCAAGTGGTGCATTTATTATAAACTAGGCTTGTTCACTTTAAAATCTTGGTTCTTTCATCATAAAAGGGTTGACACATTTTAACAACCTTACGATGTTGAAATTGCCCTCCTTAAACATTTGTATTAGCTAGACATTGCATGTTAGCAAGAATTAAGTTTACCTCATTTTGTTATTATGATGATATATGTGTTATTTATGTTTTTTGATTTATGTTTGTGGGTAATGTCCACCCCTCTCATTTATCATTCATCACCAGTACCTCTTCATTAAATTCAAAACTCACTTGCAGGTCATATCTTATAAAAACTAGGGTTTATGTAGGCTTTGTTTATGGATAATATTCACCCATATCAACACTACATTATGTTCCCGTGCCTCTATATGTAATACTTATGCATGTAGAGTGACTTCATATAATCTATGTGATATTATCTTATTCTTAAGAGTTTACATTGTATTTACGGTAGTAGGAGCACTTGCTCTATTCTGGGCACATTGCCTTTTTACTTTCATCATCTCTTAAATTCTCCCTCTCTTTTTCTATCAAAGATCCAAGGTTTATATTAGTGGTAGTTTACCTTTCTGCTCTTTAGGCCTATGCATTGGTCTTAAACTAGGTGTAATTAGAATAGAAGGAATCCATTCTACTCCAGAGGATCATCCCAAACAGCATAAGGGTCCTATTCTTTGGGGACATTACCATCATTATGATGGGAAAATTGATGCTCACTTATATATCTAAGTGATAATACTTTTGTACCCAATTCCTTAGACTCTTTTGCCCCACACAAGGCCTTTGCATTCAACACCCCACCACCAAGCTTCCCTATGTCATGGAGTATTGATGGGTGCACATTTTGAACAACAATAGTTTTTAGCAAGCCCAATGGAACCATTTAAATAAAAGATAAGGAATTGATGATATCTTTAGCTAATAAGTGTAGTAGACACTCAATGAGATTACTTGGCGACTACAAACATCTTTGGTCCATAAGGATAAGCACCTTACCTACATGCCAATAAGAAAAAGATCATCTACATGAGGCATTTATTTCCATTTCAATGAGCTTTTAGTGCCCTCAAGAAGGAGAGTTAGAATATCCTTGTCCCCTATCAAAAGATGTAGCATAATCCTATCACTTCTTAGAGTGCAGTCTATGCCTCTATTCAGAAGGTTTTGTGTAAGAAGGTGAGGTCTATTCCCCATTCCATTCACAATGTTGCTAAGGAATCATGTATTTGTGCCTTTCAATAGAGGCAGTCCATTAGTCCTAGCATAGTATGATGACATTTTGATGTCTGCTCTCAAAATCTTGTCTTATTTCATGGGTGAGAATTCAACCTCCCCTGTGGAACATATCCAAAATATTGTGAACATCTTTTTAGTGCACCATGTCACCCAAGACAACATCGTAGTCAAGTTACTAGCTTCTTCCTTTAAGGGAAAAGATCTTCAATAGTACTGGGGATTAAAACCAAAATCCATTCACAACTAGGATGAGCTTGGTAAATAATTATACAAACAGTTTAAATATCAGAGCAATCACCTATCCCTAATATAATAGTTCATGATTATAAAGTGAGCACTACATGAAATGATGGTTAACTTCAACTTCAGATTCCAGAGAGTCTAGGATAAAATCCCACCCTTATGTAATCCTTTTCCAAATAATACATTATTGTATTTCCTAAAGGCTCTTAATATAAATATAGTGGTGATGATTTAGTCCATGGGAGGTACAGTCTTCTCTGATGCCTATGAAGTGGTAGTGCGTGTAAAAAACTATTTGATTTAAGAAGGCAATATTGTGCCTAGACCCTCCATGCCTGTATTCACATAACCTCTCCCTTATCAAGTATCTATGCAACCTATGCTAGTGCCTATCCCTACTAGAGTGATCCCACCTAGTCCACCTATTATCTCTTCTAATTAATTACATCAAGTGAAGATGTTATTGAAATTTTTTGGGAATGAACTAGTTTCCCTCAAAAGGTAACAAACACAGTATCTTAGACATCATCAGCGTTTCACTCAACAATACCAATTAAATAGACCTCCCTACCAAGGTGGGATATAATTGAAAAATCATCTCACCTACAATAAAGCACCTTATGTGTCAAATACTGATGTTGCTAGCACCTCCAAAGCCCTTATTCTATTACAAAATAATATAGCATATGATTCTAAATAGTACTTCTCATGTAATCAACCACATAATAAAACAACCTACATAAATGAAATCTTAAACCAAGCACTCATGGTATAAATCATGCCTTAGTTACAAGAGAAAACAAGCAGTGTATCCCTGTAAGAGGAAGGGATCTAAGCACCAGTTCAATCACAAGATGGGTTTTCTTTCATCAATTAGCAAGAAGAGGACTTTAGCTATGTGAATCAAAGTAGTGTACCTAGTATAAGAAGCACTCCAGTCACTTTCAACACAAGATTCAAAAGGAGAGATATGGAAGAATATACACCAGCCTCAGTTCCTTTATTTTCATCACCCCAAGTCAATCATGCAATTGTATAAGCCAAGGAACCTACATAACCTTTACACCCAAAAAGGATAGTGCAGAAGGAGGGACCATCTCAAGTTAATATGCCAACACTAGGAGAGGATGCTATTCCAAATACATAACTAAAGGGATCTTGAGTTCCCTTAAATATACTAGAATAGATGAAGAATATGATCCTCAATGTCATAATGTGAGATGCACTCACTATTCCATCTCAACAAAATTTACTACATGATGCACTAAAAGGTTTTTAGGAGTGTTGAGCCCCTCAACTGATTCCCATTGCCTCTATTAATATATGTCAATCAAAAGAAAAATAAGCATAGGTATAAAATACCAATAATCTACCTCCATTCTACATTTTCCTAATCATCGAATAGCACCTAGTGCATAATTACATGATTGACTTCGGTGCAAGTAGCTCAATAATGCCAAAGAATATTATGGATACTTTTAGAATTACATACACCCTTATTTAAAAAGGATTAATCTATCTTAATGGTATGATAGTCAAAGATGTAGGTATAATCAAGGGCCTAAATATTATAATGCATGCATGCCTAGGCCTCTTTATTGTATAGGGTTTCAAAATCATTGACTTGCCTCCCTATTTCACCTTTTTCCTCTCTCAAGACTTCACAAAAAATATGGGCAGGTATTTATCTTTAGATTGGTCACATATGTTATTGAGAACCAAATATGGGACCAAAGTGACTATTAAGGTAAAACCTATTTTCAAAATCCATGTCGAGCCATACTCCTCTTATAGACATTGAAAATATGCACACTCTGGTTCTAAGTGTCGAAACACCCTTAGACCCCATAGGGACCAATCCTGACCTTTTGACCACAAACCAAACCTAACTCAAGTTAGAATTGACCTACTAGTTAACCCACCTTTTAAACTAACCTAACCTTTGACCCTTGACCATTGATGGTCACCCTAACCATCAATAGTTAGGCCTGACCATTGATGGTTAGTTTCCTACCACCTGACAATCAAACTCTAGTCAACTACAACTAGCTTTTTTATAATTAGCTCATCTAATTAATGTGTGAACCAATGTAAGAAAGAACTAAATTTTAATTTCTTGTTGAACTTCTTATCAACATTTTTTTACACCTGTCCTTCTTTCCTATAAAGAGAGAGTAGGAGAGGGTGAATGGAGGTCCAAAATTAGTCAATCATCTATATCATGAACTAAATCCCCTTGCATCATCGTTACCTTTTGCAAGTGTTTTTCTAGCAATCTAGGGATCCAACCATCATGATAGAGAGATGAAGTACTGCTACCCATTGACCAATAATCAAGTACCATTACTCTATCAAAATTTCCCTAGACTCCATCAAACATGTTTATCATCCAACCACCTCAATTATTCATCAAGTCAACAACTAGTAAGCTAAGTATTTATTTTCAATCATTTAACTACTTTGTTTTTATTTAAAAAATCAACCTAGCCCAAACCCATCTCTTAGAATTTCTTTCTGTGACCTCATTTAAATAGCCTTTTTCTTGACTAGACCCAATGTACAATAACAATCAATGGTCACTCTAACCACTGATGGTCTATCCCAACCATTGATGGTTAACTCAACCACGAATGGTTACCCTAACCATTGACAATCACCCTAACTGTTGACAGTCACTATGACAAAATAATAATAATCTATTTTCACCCACTAGATCTTAACTAAATCCAATTTTATCTCCTACTACTTGATCACTAAGCCTTACCCTATTTTTTGAACCATACCTTATCTATTTATCATTAGTATTGACCTATTTATTGCTATAATTAGTCAATTTCATCTATTATTTTATCAAGCACTTATTTTACTCAATGTTAGTACCTTTTGATTATTTATGCAAGTACTTTGTCTTTCAAAACTTGATTGTTTAAAGGTGTGGATTGAAATCCTCCAAGGAAACTCATGCATCTTGGGTCTAGATTTCTAGGTAATCCACCCTACTATTTATCTAATCAAACCATTTATTTGAGTTCTTTATTATTTTTAGGTCATTCCTCCCATGCCAAAGAGGAGTATCTACAAACATCTAGATTAATGCATGCATGACATATTATGTTTTTATACCATACCCCTCTCGAGTTTATTTTCTCTTTCCTTCAATAACATAAGTGAAATTTCTCTAAAACATTATGGCATGCCTGATGGGACCCTTGAGTCATTTCTTGGGTTCATAGTTATATCTAGGTGATTCTCCTCCTTATCTCTTTGCTCATATAATGAAATAAAACTTTATTTTTAGTATTAAATTTAATTACATACATTATCTTCTTGGTTATTTTATCTCACATAGCATAATTAAATCAAAGTAACCAATCGTAGCTTCACTCTTATCATACACACAAGACCAAACTGTTGACCAATTTTTTGGTCCTACAGGACAAAATTGGGCACCCCCTACTTTTTTTTTTACAAAGAGTCTTTCACATCCATGATTTGGCTAAGTCATCCCTCAGTTTCCTTGTGTAAAATACCCCCTGTTAGACCCATTCCATGAAAAATCCAAGTGTTTTTCTATTTTGCTTACCCAAGTGCATTTCGGGTTTGTCAAGTGCAGTTACTTCACCTATAGTAGTGAATTTTAGGTTTTACAAACAACTTAACTTATGAAAATTTTCATAAGCTAAGTCACTTGAAAAAGCCAATTTGGTCTTCACAAACCAAATTGGGTTTTCCAAATGACTTTACTTGTGAAATTTTTATGAGTTGAATTGCTTAATAAACTTGATTTGGTCCTTGTAGTGTTATTCAAATTTTGTAAGTGTCTTTACTTATTTGCCGTATCAGCTAAAGTCAATGTGAAACCTAAAGTAGAAGCTCCTATGAAGTTCAAAATGGTCTATCAAGAAGGAATCAGGTTTTCAAAGTGCTTTTACTTGAAAGCTTCATGAGTTGTTTACATTAAATAACCCAGTTTGGTCTAGCATGCTCACCAAGGAAATGAATTTCTTTGGAGGACACCAAACAAAGGAAGTGGAATTTTACTTTTCTGAAGGATAATTGAAAAAAATCCCAAAGGGCAATTTTGGATGAAATAAACCCTTGCGGAGGGCACTTGGGCAAGCAAAGAGACCATTGTAATTTCCCTAAAAGGCAATTCAAGAAGCCAAGTGCCCTTGCAGAGGGAACCAACAAGAAGTGAAGAACAAAGACAAAAGGCCTGAGGGACACGTGCCCTTTGATAAAAGAAGTAATAAAAATAAATAATTACTTCAAATAAAATATCTGAAGGAAAGCATGGTAAAAAGTCTAAAACAAAGGAGGCTAAACAAACCAAAAATCATGAAGGAAGAGTTACTTTAGACAAAATTCTGAAGGAAATTGGGAAACAAAGGCCACCGAAGAGATAAAGACAAAGGAAGGCAAAGAGAGGAACCAATCAAGAATTAATTTAGACAAAATGTTTGAAGGAATTCATTTAGACAAAATGTCTGAAGGAATTCCTTCAGACATTTTGTTTGAAGAAATTCATCGATTATAGAGGCCTGAAAGTCGATGCTTGAATCAAACAAAGAGAAGGCCAAAGAAAGGAAGAAGAAGAGATAGAAAGAAATTAAGTGCCATAAGAAAACAAGAGAAAGAGTGAGAAATAAGAATAATCCATGGAAAAGAAAAATGGGAGAGGGTCAGAACCTAAAAGGTAGAGAAAAGAACAAAGATGAAGGCCAGAGGATTAGAGACTGCCAAGAACCTGAAGACCCAATAAGTCAAAGACAAGCCAAGAAGAAGCCAAGGCAAAGGAGAAGGCAAGGAAGAGACAACACATGGAAAAATTAAAGAGTGAAAAAAGATAAAGCATATAATAGTTCCAGTAGCTGACAAGGTCAAAAGGTATAATCAATTACTACTCAGACCAAGAAAAGTGGCATAGACAACTCAGTAAGGAAAATTAATACATTTGGTGAAATATATCTACCAAAAACCAATAAAATAGATTGGTTTTCAAACTATAGAGGAGATCAGCCCATGTTTTCATGCTTCACCATTAATGCATAACTAGTTTCACCTAGCATTAAAGAGAGCATGTTCTAGCCACAACAACTTAGGGATGCCTTTTTTAGTTGCTAGAAGAAGTATTCTATGATTTTATAGGCTTAAGATAGAAAGGGTGGTGGCTTGGACATATACATCATGGCTCTCCCATATTTAGTTTTAATAATATGGCAATAACATGGTCTCTTGTCTCAAAAGTGTTTGACTCTAGCATGGGTCTCCTTTCCTTGTTCTGTTAGCATCTTGCTCTATATAATTATAACTTCTCATTTTGAGAGGTAATCTCTTAGCTTGTATGATGAAGCCTTAAATGAATTTACCTTGAATCAAGACATAGAATTTTTACCTCTATTTGATTTTGCACTTTTTCATATGTTTATGGTTTTGTTTTGTGTTAAGTCATTTTCTTTAATTCTTTCACAGAATGATTCCATCATGTCTAGTGTATTGTGATTTCTTTTTCAAGTCAGTAAGAAGTGTCTATAGTAGAGTATAGGTGCATGTGAAAAGGCTACCATAGTGTGTCTTAGAACACCTCTGTATTTCTTCCTCCCTCTATATCCATAGGACCCCCTATTGAAACACTAATGTAGAAGAGTTTCTCATGTCAAATGAAGTGTATATCAGCTTGTTCTTGGTGTAAAGTGTATGTCAAAGCTAAGTAGACCAACCATTTTGGTGCATCACCACTTTATTTCAAGTTTTGATTTTAGTATTTCTCTCCCTTTTCATCCACCCAATATTAGCAGTAGGAAATCTAGGGCCTCAAGGTGCATCAAGGGGAGTTATCCCCTAATATATATATTCATCCTCACATTTTCCACCCATAGTAAGAGGGATGTATCCATTATGTCATTTGGATGAAGAGAGCTAAGCCTCCATTTAGAGGGTGCAATATACCATGTCAATAGTTTTTGTCATGCTTGGTGGGATAGTTTATCCAAGGAGTTGAAGGATTTTTTGGTGTGTTCTTCAACCAATCAGCCTTTGGAGGCATTTCAACCAACACCAATGGTGACTCTAAGTTGAATTAGCTGGTTAAGTAGTCATATTACCATCAATAAATCACATTTTTGTATGTATAATCTCATTACTTAGTATCATGGGCCTTGTGTTCCTTCATCTAACTTTGATCAAGCTCAGGTTGTTCATGGAATCACCTCAAGCAACTTTCCTAGTTACCCTTCACCTAGTGTAAAGGAAATAATGTTAGAGTTTGAGAAGCAAGTGATAGAGATAAATAGATTAGAGGAGAATAATATATATTATCAAGACATTATGTACAAATAGGAGTGATTATTTAGGAAAGCTCAGGCCTTACAATCCATGAAAGAGGAAGTAACAAAATGGAAACGTCCATTCATTCAAGGTAATCAGCCTTGTGTGCCTTCTCCCTTTCTAAAGCAGCCCCCTCTTATTCTTAATAAATCCCCCTCTTGTGCACCAAATCCTTCATACCAAATAGCACTTGCTCACTCTAGATAATATGATGCATTGACCACTCCTACTCTTAATACCTTACACCTATCTTTTCAACACCAAAGGGAATTAGAGTAGCCTCCCATGGAAATGAGCCTTCTTAATTCCTTATATTATGAATTCTTCTTTGAAGGGAATCATCATATGCCTTTTGAAAAATAGCACATCTCTCTTCAAGAAACTCTTCATGTGCATCAATAGTCTCTTCTAAGTCTTCCTCAACCTCCTCAAGTCTTTCAACATGATGTCAAGATTCCAAGTTGAAGGAGGGAATACCATGGACCAACTTAGGGCCTTGGAAATGATGAAATTGCTACCTATTCTCAAGAGAATATTTTCAGCCCTAAAGTCATGAGTTGGAAGGAAATAATGGAATCATGGGGCAAGAAAGAGGAGGAGAAAGGTTTTTCCTCAAAACCTTGAAGAAGGTGAAGCTACTCGTGCTCATAGTGATCCTCATGATCTCTAAGAAAGGCTCTTCAAAGAGAATATATCTAGGCAAATTATAGAGTTGGAGTCCAGAATGAGGTTCCTAAGCCAAGGTGTGATGGATGGTTTAGACCAAATAGAAGATTCCATGTCTAAATACACCCCATCTACACTCATTCAAGAGAGCTATTAAGCCACATCTGATGTAGATGAAGTGTTGGCCAAATGTAAGGAAGAGAATCATTTGATTCTAGCTCAAGGTTTGCCTCATCTTCTACATGAGTTTAATGATCAGCCTTCCACTTCATCCCTTCTCAAGGAGGAACCTATTTTGAAAGAGGCAAGTGAAGAATAGAGGATCCAATTCATGGATAATAAAGAAGCTCTCATGGATGACAATGAGTAGGAAATCATCATAGATGCTCCTTTTGAATACATCATCAATAATGGAGAAGACATAAGTCATGCATACATGTATATGTTCTAGCAATATGAAGATGATGTTGATAAACTTTATTTGTCAACAATGAATGATGAGGATTATAAGCATGGTAAGCTATCTCCCCCCTTGTTTGACGCACTTCCTTGTTGCTTTGATGAGGAAAATGACCATGCTATAGAACATAAGTTGGAGAAGGATCAGGAGCATGTCTTTGAATAACTAGAGACTCTTATTTTTAGCAAGAAAATGAGAGGCTTGTCCATCTTGATCAAAGCTTTAAATAATAGAGCCTTGAGAAAGAATTTGATGTCCCATGGGATGATAAAGTAGTTTGTGATCTCATTTTAGACGTCACAATAGTCACCCTTCTTCAAGAAGGCCATGATGAAGTATAATATTAGTTTGACAAGCTCTTTAATGAGGTAGAAGGGAACAAGTCAATCCATGATGCATATCAAAGGGGTTATGAGCTAGATGAGCCTTATGGTGATGAGCTATAAGCCATTGAATTCTTGGTGACATACACTAGCATGAAGGGCCATCATGAGGCAATCTTCCAAGAGCAAGATAAATACTTATATGTTGGAAGCATGCTTGAACCTAATTCATTTGGATACAAGCCAATCAAGGTAGTAGGTAAGAAGAGAAAGTCATCAAGTCTCCATTACATTTAGCCAGTTGTCTGGCACCATAAGTTTTATTTCCATGCAGGAGACTTAATAATTTTTCCCTTTGATCTAAGAGGGAGGAAAATGTATCTATTTAGTTGTACATCATAGTTTGCTTTTAGTTGTATGTCTTTTATTTACCCTAAGTGTTGTTTCACACATGTGTGTAGTCTTTTAGCCTTTCTTGTGTGTGTTTTCCTTTGTGTTTGAGGTAAAATATTTGTTGGTTCATATGTCCTTACAAGTTTATTGTTAACTTCTCCAAAATGCATCCTAACTCCATGCCCAATTGATTTAGAGGCTACCAATCTTCCCAAACATAGCAGGGATGTTTCCCTTGTGAGTCACTAAATGTGTTGACCAATTTTTTGGTCCTGTAGGCCAAAATTGGGCACCCTTCCTTTTTATTTATAAATATTCTTTCACGTCCATGATTTGGCTAAGTCATCCCTCAGATGCCTTGTGCAAAATACCCCTTGTCAGACCTGTTCCATGAAAAAGCCAAGTGTTTTATCATTTTGCTTAGCCAAGTGCATTTCGGGTTTGCCAAGTGTAATTAATTCACCTACAATAGTGCATTTCAAGATTTAAAAATAACTTAAATTATGAAACTTTTCATAAGCTAAGTCACTTTGAAAACTTGATTTGGTCTTCACAGACCAAATTAGGTTTTCCAAATGACTTGTGAAATTTTCATAATTTGAGTTACTTAATAAACTTGATTTGGTCCTTGTAGTGTTATTTAGATTTTCCAAGTGTCTTTACTTATTTTCCTTATTAGCTGAAGTTGATGTGAAACCTGAAGTAGAAGCTCCTAGGAATTCTAAAATGGTCTATCAAGAAGGAATCAAGTTTTTAAAGTACTTTTACTTGAAAGCTTCATGAGTTTTTTATGTTAAAGAAACTGGTTTGGTCTAGCATGCTTGCCAAGGCAATGAATTTCTTTAAAGGAAACCAAGCAAAGGAAGTGGACTTTCACTTTTCTAAAGGACAATTGAAAAAAATCTTGAAGGGCACCTTTGGATGAAAGAAACCCTTGTGGAGGGTACCTAGGTAGTAAAAGAGACCATTACAATTTCCCTGAAGGGTAATTCAAGAAGCCAAGTGCCCTTACTAAGGGAACCAAGAGGAAGTGAAGAATGAAGATAAAAGGCTTGAGGGACATGTGCCCTTCAAGAAAAGAATCAATCAAAAGAAATAATTTCTTCAAAAAAATGTCTTAAATAATTCCTTTGAATATTTTATCTGAAGGAAAGCATGGCAAAAAGCCCAAAATAAAGGAGGAGGTTGAACAAACTAAAAAGCATGAAGGATGAATTCCTTCAGATAAAGGCCTGAAGGAAATTATGAAATAAAGGACATCGAAGAGCTAAAGATAAAGTAAGGCAAAGAGAGGAACCAATCAAGAATTCCTTTGAACAAAATTTTTAAATGAATTCCTTCAGACATTTTGTCTGAAGAAATTCATTGATTGTAGAAGCCCAAAACTCGACACCCGAATCAAAGAAAGAGAAGGCTAAAGCAAGGAAGAAGAAGAAGAGACATAAAGAAATAAAGTGATAAAAGAAAACAAGACAAAGAATGAACAAAAAGAAGAATCCATGGCAAATAAAAATGGGAGAGGGTTAAAACCTAAAAGGTAGAGAAAAGAATAAAGTCAAAAGCCCAAGGAGTAGAGATCGTTGAGAACCTGAAGGCTCGATAAGTTAAAGACAAGACAAGAAGAAGCCAAGGAAAAGGAAAGGCAAGGAAGAGACAACACATGGGTAAAGTAAAGAGAAAAATAAGATAAAGCATAGAATAGTTCTAGCAGCCGACAAAGTCAAAAGGCAAAATCAATGACCACTCAAAGCAAGACAAGTGGCATAAACAACTCAACAAGGAGAATTAATGTATTTTTTGAAATATATCTACCAAAAACCAATAAAATAGACTAGTTTTTGAACTATAGAGGAGAGCAGCCCATGTTTTCAAACTTCACCATTAATGCACAACCAATTTTATCCATCATTTAAGAGAGCATGGTCTAGCCATAACAACTTGGGGATGGCTTTGTGAGTTCTTAGAAGGAGTATCCCATGCTTTTGCAAGCCCAAGATATCAAGGGTGGTGGCTTAGAGCTCTCCCATATGTAGTTTGAATAATATGATAGTAGCATGGTCTCTTGTCTCAAAAGTATTTGACTCCAGCATGGGTCTCCTTTACTTGTTTTATCAGCATCTTGCTCTATATAATTATAACTTCCCATTTTGAGAGGGTATCTTTCAGCTTGTTTGGCAAAGCCCTACATGAATTTACCCTTAATCACAACATAGCATTTTTACCTCCATTTGAGTTTGCACTTTTTCATATTTCTATGGTTTTATCTTGTGTTAATTCATTTTCTTTCATGCTTTCATAGAATGATTCCATCATGTCTAGTGTATTATAAGTTCTTCTTTTTTAGGTTATCAAGAAGTGTCCATAATAGAGTATAGACACATGTAACAGGCTACCATATTGTGTCTTAGAAAACCTCTAGTAGTTCTTCCTCCCTGTATCTCCATAGGACCCCTTATTGAAACATTAATGCAAAAGAGTTTCTCATGTCAAATGAAGTGTATATCAGCTTGTTCTTAGTGTAGAGTATATGTCAAAGCTAATTAGACCAAACATTTTGGTGCATCACCACTTTAGTTTAGGTTTTGATTTCAGTATTTCTCCCCCTTTTCATCCCCCCCCCATTATTAGCAGTAGGAAATCTAGGGCCTCAAGGTGCATCAAGGGGAGCTAGCCCCTAATCTAGAGATTTATCCCTCATGTTTTCCACCCATATCAAGAGGGATGTCTCCATTGTGTCACATGGATGAAGAGATCTAAGCTTCCCTTTAGAAGGTGCAATCTACCATGTCAACAAAAAATTCTTACATCTCAATAAGCATCAAACATTGACATAAGGCCTAATTGGGATTTCATTACCTAGTGGTCACCTTTCTTGGCCATCCTACTTGGATTTCATCACCAAGGGGAGAACCAACTTAGCTCTCTAGTTGAGTATAATATTTAAAAATTAGTATATCTTGGCTAAGCACCTGACACCCTTATCATTATAATGTGTGAAGTGAGGGAGTAGGCTCCAATATCAATCCATGTACTGATCTCCAATACAGATTCCTTTGAGAGCCTAAACACAACCTGAAACTAACCATAGACTTCTTTTTTAGTACCTACTCTACAAGCTAAGTTTAATCACATAATTTTTGAAGCCTAAGGCATAAGCCATAAGAGAGACTAAAATTAATCTTAGGACTTAATGTGCTTTAACATGTGTTTTATTTCCTTGACTTTTTCTTTTCTTCTCTCTATTTGAGTTGTGAGATTTTTTACATCTTTTTTTCCTTACATGCATGGTTTTAACTAGGCAACAACTAAGAAACCAAGAAAATTAGGACACACCCCTTAATCATCCATCTTACTCTTCTCCCTCATCCAAGGACTACATCATAGATGTAGAGAGTTATCCTCATCCTTTTGAGGGTCCTATCATCCCTCTAATGGTTTCCTAAGGTGATGCAAACTTCACCACCTTTTTGGATAACAACCCCATAGCCCTCCAGCATTACCTTAACACCTTATCTCACTATACCCCTACTTTTGTTCCACCTATTAACCAGCCTTAAAACATGCCATCCCACCTTATGGGTGACACTTCTATAGCCACCATCTCCACCCAACCTCTAGTTAACTAAGCATCATCTTCTACCCATAATCCCACTAATACCACCATTCATAACCAACCCACTCAACCAAGCAATACCCAAACACCTTCTTTCCCAACTAATAACCCTCTTAATATAGGATCAACCCAACCTTTGGGCATCAGTACTTCCCTTACTATAAGAGTACCCTCTTTTGTTGCCACCACTATTCCTCTCACTTCCCATCTACCTACATCCACTTTATTACAGAGATTGGTGGTTCCCATACCTTCCAACCTTCCACCCATCAATACCAAAGTTACCACCTGCCCTCTACCTACTAACCTAAACATACCTCCTACCTAACCTACATTAATCTCTTAACACATGCCCACCATACCAAACCCAAACTATGTCTTTAACCCACAAGGTTACGTACCTCTACCTTCCACCTAACCACCTATCTCCACGTATTCATATGTGGTATTGTATCAACCACCCATGACCACATACCAACATGTGGAAACTTCTCAACTACCCATAAGTTACCCATATGTTGTACTTACCCAGACCCAACATAGCCTACCTTATAACTACAAGGTTACTCAACCCCAAGCCAACCTTGTCAAAATGTTAATGGATAAAATGACTACTTTAGAGTCATCCATTCCTAGAGCTCATAATATTTTTTCATATGACCAAATTTGTAATAAACCAATTCATTCATCCATCCCAATTTGATCATATCCTCCTCAATGGTAACTTCTAAAGTTTTTAAAGTTTTAGAGTAAGAAGGACCCTCAACATCACCTAAGAGCATTTAAGCATTCATTTTATATGATTGACTACAATGATGCTCTCATTTTTCATACCTTCCCCATCTCTCTATCAAGTTTGGCACTAGATTAGCATAGTGCTCTTAAAAATCACTCTCTCTTTTATATTTCCCAACTATCTTATATTTTCTTAGATCAATTTTCTATAAACATCTCTAAGAAAGTATCCATCATTGATCTTTACTCCATCCATCAATTTGATGATGAATCCATTGCTAACTTTGTGGCTTGTTGGAGAAGTTTAATAAACCAACTCTCTTTATCTCTACCCCAAGCTAAACTAATTGAAATTTTTTATTGGGATTGTGCCAAACACATCTCCTCTATCGTATAGGTTCAAAGCTTCAAGACCTTTAATGAAGCTTTCACCATGGCACAAAAACTAGAGCATAGAGCCATTGATGAGGGGAAGTTGAAATTGAGAAACAAAAATTACACCTTAAAATAAAATGAAGCTTCCCCCTCCAAACCCAACAACCAAATAATACTAATCCCAATAACAAGGGAACCATGAATGCAATTGTCCTCAAAACTACCCCTTCACCTATTGTTAACCAATATAACTCTTCCAATTCCTCCAATTAAAATACTAGGAACCTAAACCACACACATAGAATAAATTTACTTTGTTATGGGATTAATACACTTTAGTCTTGGAGAAATTTTTAAAATCTAATATCATAAAACTTCCCCCAATCAAAACCCCACAATAATTTGATTCTTGTCATCCTGCACCTAGTTGGTATAAGGAGATTGAATTGTGCACCTTCCACTGAGTCATTAGGCATTATTTTATTAGATGTAATAAATTTAATAATGTTTTAAAAACTCTAATTTCCAAGGGGGAGCTTGTGTTGGATTGATCTGGACAACAATTCAGATGACAATTCGGGTGATGGGTCCACCCCAGTTGATGGCGAAACTTCTGGGAGCCATAACTTTTGCACCATAGCTCCAATTGACTCGCCATTTGAATCGTTGGAAAGATAATAATGAGGTTAACATAATGAGATGGAATTTATCTCTTCTCAATGAATTTTTACCCCATAAAACCCAATGGAAGTGTCAAAAATTTCAATTTTAGTCTAAAAATAGTAAGTTTCTAAAAATAGTAATTCCTCAAATTCTGTATTGTTGTAAATCATGGAAGTAGAACCAATTAATCTCCCTTGATATTGGTGACCTTACATATCCTCCCCACACCTTAAAAACATGTATAAATGAAGATGTAATCTGAAATGGAAATTAGACATCTCTTCTCAGAGATAAGCATATGTTTGGGTCTGCAAATTTGATCAATAAAACATCTCTTATCAGAGATAGCATTATTTGAATTTTTTTGTTCTTGTTTCTTGGATTATATTTCAACCAAATATTTTGAGTTTTGGATCATGGATATCCCCAATTCACCCCTGAACCAATAACTTGACATCTTCAAACAACCATTTCTCAACCATGCTCCTACCAACAATGAGAATAAAGTAGAATCTTCTCATGCTTAAGAGGCCCATACTGTCAACATGGTTCTTGGTGAACTTATATCTAAGGAGACAATTAAAAAAATAACCTCTTATCCTACTCCACTTATTGAGGTAGTAGAGTCACCAATCTCTCCCTTCATATGCCCATTAGAGGAAGAAACCCTTGTTAGAAATTAAAAAAATTTAAACCAGATCTAAATCATCATAAAATCACATAAATATATTTTAGATGTGAAATCAAATTAAATTATTCACTAACATGCATCATGAAGATAATTCATCAAATCATAGTTAAATGAAGGCATAAATGGAGAGAATAAAATAACAATCACACATAACACATATCTACTATGGTTTACCCAATGTGGGCTACATCCACCAAGAAAGTCCTTATTAAAAAATAAGATTACAATGAACTCTCACATAGATAGAATATCTCCTATAGAAAATTCTACACAAATAATATATTACACTTTCACCTGCACCTACACAATAATGTATCTCATAGGCTACTATACCACAACCTATAAATAAACACCTACACTTTGCAAAAATATCTACACTTTGACTTTGTCTCTCAAAATCCACACCCTACAAATAAAAACATCTATGTAAATAAACACATCAACCTCTAAAGGTCACATCACACTTGTATATATAGTAAATAAAGGAAAATCCATCAAATAAGGAGAGTTACACAATGCTTATCTAATATAAGCATTATCCACCATGTGACAACTCTCCTCTACCTAAATAAGCTCATCCAAAAGCCCATTTAATGAAGAACTTACCATGTTTATCTCTGCTCTTCTAAAAAGTAATTTTCCAACAACATGTGATCACAACCAACTACTTGAAACAAAGAAGTCATTCCCTTTTCCAATAAACAACTAGTTCCCTAAGATCAAGTAAGTCAACATGAAAAATAGGCATCTAATAACTAACTTCATAAAACATGGAATACATAGAAATTAGAAATACTAGGAATATTCCACTCACATGTGGAGAAAGGTTCCACAAAAGGTGGAGTGGGGAAAAATGTGCTTCCCACATTTATGGATCTATCTAGGCCCCAAAAGTTTATCCCCATGGTTAAGTGATATCCCAAAAGTTATTCACACTCAATAATATCCCACTTGGAGACCATTTCCCCTGAACATAATCTATCACTGCTCCATGACCACTAAGGCTAACCAAATCTAAACATAGTCTCAATTTGTCTAATGTGACCACCTTTGTCATCATATCCATGGGATTTTGGTTAGTATTAATCTTCTTTAGCTTCACCAAGTTCTCCTTCAAAGGGTTCTTAATGAAGTGATAAGTAACTGATTATGTTTTGTCCTCAAGTGGAAAGTGGAGTTCTTTTCCAAATGAATAGTACTTTGACTATCACTGTGTGGTCTGCCAACTTCTTGATCATGCCCCAACTCTTGAAACAACTCATGTGACCAAATAATCTCCTTGTTATTCTCTATGCCAACAACACACTCTACCTTTATGGTTGACAAAGCCACAACCTTCTATATCCTATAAATCTAACTAACTATTGTATCTCCAACAATAAATATATATCATGTTATACTCCTCCTGCTACCAATATCCCCTAACATATCTAAGTCTACATAACCACGTAAAGTGGTATCTAATCCACCATAACATAATGAAAAATCTATGGTTCTTCTCAAATACCAAAGAATCCATTTCACTGCTTGCCAATGATCATAACTAGGATCACTCATATACCTACTCATAACTCTCACTACTTGGGAAATATCTGGCCTAGTACAAACCATGGCATACATCAAGCTACCAATTACCAATGAGTAAGGTACCTTTGACATTTTAAGCTTTTTAGATTTTATCTTGCGACACTACTTTGATAATATAAAGTGTTCTGTTGAAGGAGTACCAATAGACTTAACATCTAACATGCTAAACCTTTCCAAGACTTTCTTCACATACTCTGATTGGGATAAGATAAACTTCCTCTCTTTCCTATCACAAGTAATTCTCATACCAAGGGTTTTCTTTGCAGCACCCAAATCCTTCATATAAAAGTAATCACTAAGTTGTTTCTTAAGTACATAAATTTTTTGTATGTTCTTTCCTAAAACTAACATATCATCCACATACAAGCACAATAATAAAATACCCATCATCAAAATGTTTGATGTACATGCAAAGGTTAGAATTACCACTTTGATATTCTTGTTCCAACATAAAACAATCAAAATTCATATACAATTTCTATGGATCTTGTTTTAGGCCATACAAACTCTTCTTTAGTTTGCACACATAGTTCTCCTTCCCTTTGAACTCATATCCTTATGGCTGCTTCATATACAACTTTTCATCCAAATCACCATGAAAAAAATAAGTTTTCACATCTAATTTTTCTAAGTAAAAATTCTCAATTGAAACTAAACCAAGAACAATCCTAATAGATGTCATTTTTACAAAAAGAGAGAAAATCTTATCAAAATCAATACCTAATTTTTATGCAAACCCCTTGACCACCATCCTAGCCTTATACCTTTTCTTCTCTTCATCCTCTTCTTTTATTTTGAAGATCCACTTATTTGGAAATGCACTCTTTCCCTTGGGTATCTTTACCAAATCCCACATTTGGTTCTCCATGAGAGATCTATGCTCCTCATCTATAGATTTCTCCCATTTCATCCTAGAATCTACCTACATTACTTCCTCATAACACTCTGGTTGTTGATTTTAAGTGAGTAATAAATAATTAAAATAAGGATAAAAAATTTCAGGTGATCTTCTTACCCTAGAAGACCTTCTTACCATAGGATTTTGGGGTCCTTGTGTGGAAGGTTTTTGAACTGATTCATTGGATACTTTTCCATCTACACTATCATCCAATACTATGTATTCTTTCTATTCCTATTCCTATTCTTGTTCTTGCAACTGATCCTTATACATGAATTTTCATTAAAGGTTACATCTCTAGACTAAAATATTTTCTTATCTTTAATGCTCCATAAATAAAAACCAAAGTCATCCTTACCATAACCAAGAAATGTGCATTTTTATGATTTAGTCTCTAGTATCGACAGACAAAGCATTTCCTGAAGATGATTCACTAGTGTTTTTCCTTTGCATTTCCTCTCTAAGAATCACACCTAAAACATCCTCAAAATTTATGTTTCCCTTGGTAGGGATTGCATTACTCATAGCCATAACCAAATTATCCCAACTATCAGGTAAAGAACACAAAATCAATAAAGCTCTAACTTCATCATCAAACTTGATTCCAATATAAGTGAGCATACCTACAACCATATTAAAATAATTTAGATGATTAACAATAAAACCATTCTTATACATTTTCATATTAAATAATCTCTTGATAAGAAATTTTTTATTTGAAACAAAGGGTTTCTCATAAAACTTCCCAAGCTTATCCATGAGATTCTTTATAGTTTTCTCATCATAAATGTTAAATGCAACAGGAGATGCAAGACAAACATATGGCTCCCAATTCCTTCTTATCAAGTAATGACAGATTTGCATCACTCATGCTTAAAGATTATTTTTCTTTCCCCTCCAAGGGGAGATGAAGCTCCTTCTAATATAGGCAATCTTCCATCTAAATTTTCCACAAACCAAAATTTTCACCATAAAACTTATCAACCTTAAATCTAATCTCTTCTCCCATATCTCCCACTCAAGCTAATAACCTTTCCTATGATTTACCACTTCAACAAAACACAATCAATGGCTCTGATACTAGTTGTTAGGAATTAAAAAAAATAAACTAGATCTAAATCACCATAAAATCACATAAATAGATTTTAATTGTGAAGTCATATTTAATTATGAACTAACATGCATCATAGAAATAATTCCTCAAATCACAGTTAAATGAAAGCATAAATGGAGAGAACAAAATAATAATCACACATAACACAAATCTACCATGGTTCGCCCAATGTGGGCTACATCAACCAAGAAAGTACTTAATAAAAATTATAATAAAAAACAAGATTACATTGAACTCTCATAGAGATAGAATATCTCCTATATAAAATGTTGCACAAATGATATGCTGCACTTTCACCTATACCTGAACAATATTGTATCCCACTTTATCATTTTCCTCAATCATACAAAAATCCACTCTTCCTCTTGTAACCATGCCTAAAGCAGAAACCACTTTTTTTATGCCTCCCACCGAGGAGTTACCTTCCCAGATATTAAAACCTATTGATCAGGAAAAGGATGAGGTAATCATTCTTCCCCCTCAATGTTTGGGTTTATCCTATGAATCCACTACTAAGGAATTCAAACCTATTTATATACTTTTTTATAGACTCATTAAAAACTTTTAATTCATATCTAATTCTAACTTGGATCATTCCACCTTTTGGTAACAACTTGGACTCCCGTATAAAACCAAATAGGGGCCTTCTTTATCAGATCAACCTACCCCTTTCACTATCAAACCCACTATCACCACAACCCAACCATTAAATGCCTCTACCCATCAAACCATAATAGCACCATCAAAACCAAACTCACCCATGGTCACCAAATCACCTTATACCATTCTAACCAACTCCACCAAGAACCTTGGCACATTTCCTACCCACAACATTACTCACCCATTGGTAAAATTGGACCTAAACCCACTAAACCTACCAAACAAACCCCAAGATAAGAAAACCAAGAAGGTAAAACCAATTATAAACCCAAAAACCAAAACTCTACCTCCCCTCTCTACTTTTCCCTCTATTTTTCGACCTCATCCATCGATGTTAATAGGGAATCCAACCATCTCAATCAATACCCAACCACCATTCTTGGTTACACCATCACTCTTACTTTCATCCACACCTATTTTCATTTATTCACCCATGGGCATACCTCCTATCTCCCAACTGAATATGAACAAATTGCTTATCTACCCAACATCTAACCCTAAGCCCTTCACCTCTCTACCAAAACCTAAACCATTCACTAAGGACACCCCTTTACCCAAGTATTATACCATTAAGACCACTCCTAGAAGGGATTCCATCTTAACTAACAAACCTAATCCCTCTATGCCTCTACCAGCATTATTCGAGTCTTACTCCACTACCCTTTAAAGTTTATCACAAACATCTTGCTTAACCTTGACACCTATCATACCATTTAACCCACATTATCCTAAACCATCTTATTATAATGACAAACTGATATGTTCATACCATAGGACACTTGATCATGACATAGAGAATTCTAAGGCTCTCCAAGCATTATCCCATCATCTATATCATGAGGATGAATTATTATCAAATGATCCTCTATTGAGCCCAAATCCATTGACCAACACCTACCTACCCCTCCACTTTCACCTTAGAGTGAAGAGGAACTAAAATAATTACCTATCTTGACCCCTCCCCCAATCTATACCATTCATTTGGTCACATGATCACAATCCCAACCAAAGGATAAGGAGAAAACAAAGGTGTCCATTCCATAGACATATCCATCTTCATCTACTCAACCATCTAGCCAACACAAAGAACCTTTGCCTTCAACCAAACCCAAAGTGTCCATATTTGGATCCTCTCACCCTAGTCAATCTAAATCAATCCAATGAGTAGTTTTGAAATAACTTCACCAAACACTGGTGAAGATGAGTTTGTATGAACTAGTCAACATCTCACCCCATCATCTCCAAGCAATGATAGAAGCATTACAATCTATAGAGGTTTGAATAGAAGACCCTCAACCTTTAGCAACCTTTGTTGAATACCTTCACATTTCCAACCTTGTTACCTTCCAAGATTTAGAAATACCTTCCATCTACCCAAATGACCCAGATCTGCCCCTCTTCATTACTATCTATATCAACCAAACCCACATCAAGAGGGTTGTGATTGATGGGGGAGATAGTATCAACATCATCTCCTCCCACACCTACAACCAACTCAAATTAATTGAGAAAATTATGTCAAAAACCTCAATAGTACTCTAATCATTTTAAGATACCATGGCCACAACTTTAGGAACTTTCATCCTTCACATTTTCCTAAGACCCTGCACCCTTTCTAAGCTCTTATATGTAGTGAAAGGTTAATTTTAATACAATGTCTTGATAATATGCCCCTATAATCATTTCATGGGTTGTGTAACATCTAGCCTACACTGATGCATAAAATTTTAGCATGAAGGTCAAGTTGTTACCATACAAGTTGATTCAAGCCCCTTCACATCATACAACATGACATACAAACCTAATGATGTTCTCCTTCCCTCATCCAACCAACCCTCATTAGTAAAAGATGAAACCCCATATTCTTCTAAAAATGAAGAATCCATTAGTTATTTCATCCCTTCCAACCAAATCCCCACAATAGACCCTTTGGAATCAACCTTCCAACATCTTTCATTGGGGATTATCACCTTCTCACCCTTGACACTTTCCCTACTCCTCAAGAGTATGGGAAACTTGACCACCAACCTAGTTATGACCCCAATATTAGAACCGTTATCCCTTTTAGACCCTCAACTTATCAAACCAATTTCATTTATGGGGGACTTGATAAACTTGTTAACACCTCTACCACCTCATTTTTACCTCAACCATTCACCTCCAGCTTTTCCTATCTAGATAAACTAGAATTTGCCAAAACATACCTCTATAGGTGTGCTTGGAAGGGATTTAGCCTAGGTTGGTATGAACACGATCTACACAATTTGCTTCCAATCAAAACCCTAAAACCTCACAAAAATCATGGCATTGGTTTCACCCCACCAAAAAAACAAACCAACCCACCTCCCATTATAGTCATTGATGAGGAAATCTCATCCATTCCACCATTGATAGCTAAGAATTCCAATATCATCCCCCTCTAACTTTTTTTCATCAACATGATTAGCTTCAGACCCTTGACTTATCAAAAGGATGGGGCAACTGTAACCATCCCTCTAATCCATCCTAAGATGACTCTCCTACCATTAATATTGTTTAGTGTCAAGATGATGATTCCATTCTTAGCTATCTTGGTGCACCAGATTCTTTTATCCATAAATCCCTACCTCTGGAGACTTTAACCATGTTGAATGAATCCACCATGGATATCAACTTGGGCACTCTAGACAACCCCTACATTATCAAATTTGGCCAATCACTAAATTTTGAGGAGCTTCAAGACTTCCCCTTCTTCCTACAAGACTATAACATAGAATTTGCTTGGTCTTATAGTGACATGATAGGAAACAACCCCTCCATTACTACCCACAACATAGTCACCAACCATGATGATAACCCCGTTAGATAGATACTTTAGTGAATGCACCCTTGCATAGCCCTTATCATCAAAAATGAGCTCTAATGTCTCCTATTTATCAATTTAATTCAACCCATTAACTATCCCAAATGGGTCTCAAATGGCGTACCTATTACCAAAGCCATGGGGGGATTACACATTTGTGTGGACTTTCATGACCTCAACCTTGTTTACCTAAAATATATCTTTCCTCTACTAGGCATTGAATAGCTAGGTAATATTATAGTCATCCATGAGATGTTATCTCTCATGAATGGATTCTTGGGTTACAATCAAATCCTAATTACCCTTGAAGATCAACACAAAACTACCTTCATCACCCTATGGGGAACCTTCTGCTATAGGGTCATGCCTTTTGCACTAAAGAACATTGGCAAAACCTAAAAACATGTTATGAACTACATCTTAAATGATATTTTTCACAAAATCATAAAAGATTATGTTGATTACCTTCTTGGAAAATCCAAATTTTGTAATGATCATTTGGTTGTTCTTAAGATCATCTTTGAGCACCTCATCCATCACCATGTCCACTTTAACCCCAAGAAGTATATTTTTTGGGTCTTGTTAGGAAAGTTCCTTGGCTTCATCATATCCCTTTAGGTAATAAAATTTGATCCTACCAAAATCAAATCAATCCTTGACATGATTCTTCCAATCAACCTCAAATAACTTTATAGCTTGTAGGGGAAGTTCCAATCCATTTGTCACTTTATCTCTCAGCTCTCGGATCGGTACCAACCCTTCCATCACATTTTGAAGAAAGATATATATTTTAATTAGAATAATGATTTCCAAAATTCCTTTGATTCACTTAAAATCTACTTTTAGTCTCTGCCTATACTCATCCCTCCCAAAGATGATCAACCCTTTTACCTTTATAACTCCACCACCGACTACTCCCTAAGGGCAACGCTTGCTCATCAAGATGAACAACATAAATATTAAGCCATTTACTACATTATCCACACTCTTGTAGAGTATGAGACTTGGTAAACCCATATTGAGAAAATTTGCTCAGCTTTAATCTTCATGGCCACCAAACTTTGCCACTACCTTCTTAATGATAAAACCTATGTCATAACCAATACTGACCCACTCAAGTATATGCACTCCAATCCATACCAAAACCAATGTATGTCTAAGTGGCTCATTATTTTATCTAAGTTTGACCTTGAAATACTCTAGAACAAATCAATTAAATGGCAAGTCATTATCAACTAATTGGTTGACACACCCCTAGTAAATGATCACCATCTTCCTCTTGAGTTTCTTGATGAGTCCATCACAACCCTTTCTCAAGCAGACTTCACCTATCAAGTAACCATGCTATTCGATGGATCAAAGTGTTAACATGGTTGGAGATCTAGCATTATCCATATCCCCCTTCATAGTGAACCTCTTTCTTTATCCTTCAAGTTAGCTTTTGAATGTACCAACAACATGGCTGAGTATGAAGCCTTAGTAATAAGCTTTCAAACTCCATTAACCATTTGATTCAAAATGATCAACATCTTTGTAAAATCTCAACTTGTGTTCAATCAAATTAGTGGCTCTTACCAGTGTAAGAATGATGTTTTATAATTGTACAAATAATTAATTGACATATTTTTAGCCTCATTTGAACACTACCATATCCAAGCCACCCCATGATATTTGAACAAGTTCACTGATACCATGGCTTCACTTGCCTCTCAAATTCCACCTACACCTTCTAAATATAAACTATTTATCATAATCCATAGGCTTACCTATCCCTCTTATGTCAAATTATATTCTCCCACCATCTTCAATGTGCAAGGGACTCAACCTGCCCTCTGGTATCAGCAAACCTCTGACTATCTCAACTTTGTCATCATTATTTTCAATCTTTCCAAGAATGCTCAAAGATCATTTATCTGCATTACCTCCCATTATACAATTCTAGGGGGAATCCTTTATAAACATGTCTTTGATGGTATCCTCTTTCTTTGCTTATGTAGTCATGATGCCTCTCATGTTATTAAGGAAACACATGATGGGATCTATAAGGGACACTTTAGTGGCCTTGTCATCATTAAATGCATCCTTTTCCTTGTCTATTATTATCCTACCCTTAACCAATACTATTATGATTATGTGAAAAAGTGTGTTAAGTGTCAACAACATGCCAATTTGCATCACACACCTATCCATAGTCTTCATGTCTCCACAATTTTTTGGCCCTTTTTTAAATGGATTTTGAACCTTATTGGTGAAATTAACCTCCATTCTTCACAGTAACATCATTATATCATCACGGTGATCAAATATTTCACCAAATGGGTAGAGGTTATTCCTCTTATCTCAACTAAAGTAAAAAATATTGTCAACTTTATCAATCATCACATTATTTGTCATTTCGGTGTTCCTCACAAAATTATCACTGATAATGGCAAATCTTTTTAAAAACACAAGTCCAAGGTATTTTTGACATATTTGGTATCAAGTTAAGTTTATAATCACCGTATCATCCACAAGCTAATGGATAGATTAAGGCCTCTAAAAAAAATCTTAACAACATACTAACTAAAATGATCAATACATCTGGTCAGGATTGGTATTTGCACATCCCCTTCACCTTATGGGTATATAGTACTAGCATTAAAAACCCTAAAGGTGTTACCCCATTCTCTCTTATGTTTGGAGTAGAGTTCATCTTATCTCTCAAAGTCTAAATTCATTCACTTTGCATATCCCTACAAGATATCATTTCTAAAGATGAGTATCATCAACATCATTTATCCTAGCTTGAGCTACTTAACAAGCATAATTTAGACACCCTTACACATCTTCATGTCTATCAAGAATCAATCAAATGAACTTATAACAAACACCTTAAAATTTGAGAATTCAATATCAGAGACCTCATCCTAAAGGAAAACCAACATGTCACCAATATGGATAAAATCAAGCAAGGTAAATTTGCTTTCAATTAGCTTGGATCTTATATCATAATGCACAATTATATATTAGGAGCTTATTGATTATCCTCTCTTGAGGGAAACCTAGAGCCTAAGCCCCTCAATTCTTCACATCTATATCCTTTATTTTGTTAAAAAGGATCAAACTCACCTTTTGTCAAACTTAATTTCATCCCTTGATTTCAAACCACATTCATCTCCCTATTTTAAGGGAAAATGATTAAAAATGAATCATGTGATTATTTATCATAATGATAACCTAATCTTGACTAATGGGTACCACGTCTCTACTCATTGCATGATTCTTATGGTAATTTTTGCCCCTTTTAAGATGGATTCTCATGGTTGTTGTCACCTAAACCTATTTTACACCTACTCAATATTCTTGAACTTTTAGGTTTGCCTTCATAAAAGGAGACCCTTTGATCCTATATTAGCAAGTCTATGTCAAACAAAATCAAAGTCAAAGTCACAACCAAAAACAATCATGGGTCATTTTTAGCATTTATAGACTATCTTGAATGATAGCTATCAAGAACATATCAAAATTGCTCAAAGTAAGGTAGACTATTCCCTTGAAGGATATCTACCAAAACCATTAATCAAAGCACTAAAACTTAGACCACTCCTTTGAACGATGGCTGAGTAAAGCTTTAGTTAAAGCATAGCAATTTCTTGGAAGCTTATCACATTGATCATCTTCCCCAACCCTCCCAAGACATAACAAAATAATCAAAAGACCCATTATCAACATAAAAAAAGAAAAAAAATTTTGAAAGCCACAATTGGCTCTCATGAGTAGACTTCTCGCATCCATCAGTCTACATATTATATGACATAGACTTGTTTATACTGGCTCTTTAGTAACCTCTTGAAGAGGCATGCTAGTCTCATAAAAAGGTTCCATTTTCATCCATCTCCCCTTTATACACTATAAGTAAATTATTTTTTATCTCACTTAACATAATGTGATCAAGACACCTTTTTAACCAACTAACGAATGTTAATACGAAGCATTAAATGGGATTATGTTCCTTAAGTCAATCCAAATTTAGTTTTGTTTTAGTCCTTTCCAAAGAAGAAGCATCATGTCCTCTTCTTATCCTCTCATAACTTGTAGATATATTCCTTTAGACATTTGTCTCTTGATTATCTACCCTTTCTGACATCTAGTTTTTTAATTTAAATTTATGTGCTTCACCTTAAACAAAATGACCATAATCATAACCACATCATATCATAAACAAAAATAGACATTATTAGCATAAAACATATCTATACACATACTCATTACCATCAACATCATAACATCCATGAATAATAAAGCAATAAACCACTTTCAACACTTGTCTAAATCTAAATGAGGAAGCATATACTCATTAAAAGAATAAACCACTTTCACCAAAATAATATCAGCATATCAACATCATAGCAAAAACCATCCATAAAAAACATCATCAAGAACAATAGTCTTAACTATAATAAACCTCATCCTAATCATCCATAAACAACATCATCACAAATAATAACAACAAACCATAAACAATAATCCATGTGATCAACATCATAACATTGTCCATTCATCATACAAATGATTATCATATCAAATGTAACAACTATAACCATCATATCAATATCATCATGAACATAAAAAAATCCATCTCATCACATGCCTAGCCAGGTGAGTCTATATCATCATCCATATCCCTATTATTATGAGCATAAATATAATCAATAATCACATCATAAATAATCAACATGAGAATTACAATGATGAACCATAAGCAATGGACAAAGATCATATCTATAAATTATGAGTCTATAATCAAACATAAACATCATCATATATACAAAAATATACATCTATCTCTAAAAATAAATATACATTTCACCATAATGGCTCGTAGGCTGGTATCAAAATCATATACATCAACATATGTAATATTTCATAAGAAAACTATGCCCCTAGGGCACCACTACCTCATGGTGCTTATCCTCTCGAGGTACTTGCATGTTGCTATGTACCTAGGGATATGATATATTGATGTATATGGGTTGATGGAGATGCTGACATGTGGCACACATCCCCTTACTTAGTTATATGGATACAATATATTAGGATAATAGAGTAACTTGTGGAAGTAGTACATTAGGTAATGGTTAGCCTACAGTAGGATTAGGAGGTTACCCATCCATGGGTTATATATATATATATATATATGCAGGCCCAAACAAAAAAGGAGTTAATCATCTTTGCCCAAAAGTTTTTGTAAAATGATTCTCCAAAAGGAGCCACCATTCTCTAGCATCAATATTATCTTCCCCTAAAAATATTTGCAACTCCATGATCCACAAAAAAATTAAGGTTCATGAAACCCTAAAATGTCAAAATTGATACATAAAATCACAAAAAATCAGCCCAAACAACTTGAAAATTTTTGAATTTTTGACTGTACTTTTCTTATATCTACTTACATCTCCACCAAAAATTTCGAATAAAAATTCCTTATATTTTGGAAGATATATTAAACTTATTATAAACCCTAAAATAGTGATAACTCCCTCAAAATGAGTCAAAAAATCTCAATATTTTTATTGTGACTTATTTGAAATATTATCCATATCTAGTAAAACATTTGTGGAAAAATTCACAACCAATTAAAAGTTATTGTTGATAAAAAAAAACTAGGGTTTCGCTCCACAAATTGCCCAAATCGAAGCTCTGATACCACTTGTAATGATATTGATATACAATATATTAAAAAATACCCTTAAGGTAGGGAAACACCATATAATAATCCTTTAGGAAGGAATAACTCCAAAATGTCTCTTGAAGGGGACAACCTCCAATATAAGACTCAATGTTTACTTGATATCTTCACCATGATAATCAATATATATATATATATATATATATATATATATAAATATATATATATATATATATGTATGTATGTATGTATGTATGTATGTATATATATATGTATGTATGTATGTATATGTATGTATGTATGTATGTGTATATATATATATATATATATACATACATACATACATACATACATACATACATATTGATGCTAGAGAATGGTGGCTCCTTTTGGAGAATCATTTTACAAAAACTTTTGGGCAAAGATGATTAACTCCTTTTTTGTTTGGGCCTGCACTAGATTGGTTTGATCAGTTGAGCTGTATAGAAAGGTTTTATTCATGGAAATAAATGGAATAGGTTTTTTTAGATCGATGGGCTATAAAACAAGAAGCAAAAAAAGAAGAATCAGTAGAAGAAGAAGAAGAAGAAGAAGAAGAAGAAGAAGTAGAAAAAGAAGAAGAAGAAATAGAAGAATTAGTAGAAAAAGAAGAAGAAGAAGAAGAAGAAGAAGAAGAAGAATTGGATGATAAAGGATTAAATTATTTGGCTCCAAAGAAATCTAAGTCAATTTTTCAATTTCATGGATGCATTCAAAAGAAAAGGGTTATTGTGTCCATAAACCCTACTAGTGTGTATAACTTCATCAACATGAATGTGTCCAAAAATCTACATGTTCAAGCAAAGAATATCAAAGAGGTTCAAGTAGATGGTAAGAATATTTCAATGTTTGAATATCTGAAGTTCATTATGGAAAAATATGTTTTGCATTCAGATTTTTATGCTTTGGATATGGATGATGTGGATATAGTTCTTGGATATCCATGGTTAGAGACTTTGGAAACAATGAATATTAATGTTCAGAAAAAGTTCATGAAGTTTTGGTATAAGAAAAAGAAGATCACTTTACAAGATATCATAGTAAAAAAGGCACCAATAACAATCTAGGTAAATCATGAGGATGAGATTAAAATAGGTGATGAAGATCATGATGAAGATTCAGATGATATAGATAAAGACACACTACAAATGAGCACTTCATTTACTCAAGAGACAAAGAAGGAAAAGGTGGAAGAGGTAGAAGCAAAGGTGAATAAGGTTAAAATTTTGGAAAATGTTGAGGTATATAGACACCCACATCATCATGAGAGGAAACAATCATGGAACCAGGTGAGGAAGTGTCATAACAACAATCATTTTGTCTATACAGGAAATAAAATTTCCAAACATTATGGATATGCATGGAATCTAAAGATTAAATACTATGGAACATGGAATGAATGGGGAAATCACTATGACTATGCATGGAAGAATACCTACTATGGTCATGGTTGGAATTAGAGTAGCACAGTGGAATATGGTACATGGAATAAAAAGAGGAATAATTATGATTGGACACCAAAGTAGTATAATTATGATCATAAGCAAAAACAGAGGAGCACAAGGGAATTTGGAAACAAGCTTGGAGAGCTATCACCTACCAAGATCACATATGGATGGTTAGATGATCGAGATTGGAGACAAGTGTGTAATGATTTGAAGCACACTCATTATTTGGTTTCTTCCTATGTTTTGAGGATGAAACATGTCAAAGAGGGAGGTAATGCTATGTACCTAGGGATATGATATATTGATGTATATGGGTTGATAGAGATGCCGACATGTGGCACACATCCCCTTAGTTATATGGGTACAATATATTAGGATAATAGAGTAACTTTTAGAAGTATTACATTGGGTAATGGTCAGCCTACACTAGGATTAGGAGGTTACCCATCCATGGGTTAGATAGATGTATATATATAAGAGATGATTATCATGGTAAAGATATCAAGTAATCATTGAGTCTTCTATTTTAAGAGGATATTGGAGGTTGTCCCCTTAAAGAGACATTGTGGAGTTATTCCTTCCTAAAGGAGTATTATATGGTGTTTCCCTACCTTCCTAAGGTGCCTACCTATCCCCCCATAGATGCAATGCTAGCACTTCCAACCATACTAGCTCTATACTCACCCTATCAGGGCTCATCAATATAATGTTTGAAGACTATCACCTCATAATAGTGGATCTCTTCTACTATGGTTATGTACCTCTACATGAGAATAGTGCCTGATGGTCTTATAGGTGTTGTGGCTCCTCCTCCAACCTATCTCAAGGAATCTCTCTCCTAGTTAACTAGGGATAACATAGCTCTATCTTAGTCTCTCTCACTTGTAACTATAACTAATTGACCCTATTTTGTTTCCAACTAACCTTATAATGATACAATATAAGCTTGCACTATGGATAGTACTACTAATGCTTGATCCCTTTCTATAGTCATTGCCTATGCATCTAAGGCAACCCCCTATCCCTGAGCCCACTGACCACCTCTCCCAACTAGATCAACATCCATTGCCTCTTAACCACCATCATCCCCTCAAAATTAATCACTACATATAGTACATGGTACCATGCAGGATATGCCTATGTAACACTTGCATCATCCTAGTCTATATGCATGGACAACTCCTCATGATCAAGAAAAATATGAACTAACTATGGCTCAAGAAGTAGTAGCTCTACATCCTCTTTCCTATATCTCAAGAATGGATGTAGGATATCCTACACTAAGACAAACTATCGGTGCATCCTGTCAAAAGGAATGAGCTCTATCTCACCCTCTCTCCTACTAAAAAACCATTTGTAGTTCTATAGGGATAGTGTATGTATCCTATAGTGAGCCCACTCTAAAAACCTAACATAGTGTCTCTGAATCATGTCTCCAACAACCAAGGCATCTAGTGCACCTCTGAACCTATCAATGTCATGAACCCCTCTGCCTGGTCTTGAAAGGTAAAAATTAGATCTCCACCTCATAAACTTGACTCTAAAGTCCATTTATGCATACCCCTCCCATGGCATCCCCATCAGCCTTAGTACTTGGATGTGCTCATAGGCCCAATAGTGGAGAACAAATCTGACACTGATACTATACCTCCTGTGGGATCTGAATCTCCATAGCTCCCTATATATCTAAACTAACAACACAAGCACCTAACCAAACACTATACAACCCAATAAAATATCAAAAAATACCCCCAAAACAAATAAGGGAACCTCCTGCTACTTGAATTTAATATGGTAAATCATGAAACCTCCATCATCATCATCATTATTAGCATCCTCTCATCTCTTGCCCTCTAGTGTAACAGAGTGTAGCTGAAGCTTCCTACATGCCACCTCGTGAAAGTGAGGTCATCTCCATATAATAGTTCTATGAAGTCATCCCACTCCTCCCTCTCTATATGACAAATTGGCTCACCTCAAATTGGTAGCTATGTAGTCCTATGGGCATCCTCTGATAAGATGGTCATCTCACTTATAGGTAATAGAAAGGTGTTCATTGTAAGATCCCATCTCTCAATGAGTGCCATGACCATCACCACATCCTATGACACATATTGGTAATTCATCATAGCACCAAGGCCCACCTCTTTCATATGAACCCAATCATCTACAATCATCCCTTGATGAATCTTGAGAAAGATATGAGGTAGTTTGTCATGCATTTGGATCTGTTCTCATGCTTGTAAGGTTTGATATCTAATAAACTTAGTTCTCTATATTATTTTTACCTATGGACTTTTACCCAATATCAATAACTACCTAGCCCTAATATTAAAAACTAAATATCACCCTACATCATTTAACTATTTCTTGCCTTCTTACCTTGGCCTTACCTATTCATACCATTACCTATTAACCTCAAACCTTCAACTTAAACTTTAAACATTCACCTTGACATCACTTTTTCAAACATTACCTAATTTTTTTTTTCAAAAATGAAACCAAACCTTGTCAATCGCCAAGGGTCATGGTGACTACCAATGGTCAGGAATCAACCTATGATGGTCTTTTATCAACCATCAATGGTTAGTAGTGACCATCAATGGTCACTATGGGTGACCATTGGTAGAATACCCAAAGCCTACCCTCACCCAAAACTACCAAACAATAGCTAAACACTTACCAATTTCTACCCTTACACTCCACCTTACCCCCTACCCAAACCTTGACTATTTGAAATCTAAACTACCATTTCAAATTTCAAATTTACACCAAAAATCCTAAACCTAGGGTAAAACCCAACCATACCTACATTCACAAGCAAATAACCACCCAAATTCAAATCACAATGCATTTAATCAATAACACTACTCTATCAATTGAATACAACCCCTACATCATTCCTTGACAATTGTTGAGGAGGAATCTTGGGACCCACTACCCATCCACATCCTCATCCACCCTACATCCTAGCTAGCTCCACCCTTCAAAGCTTGGTCAACAATCCAACTTAACCACTCTTCCACTCAGTAAATGCCATCAATGTTTTCATACACAAAATGTTAGGGAGCAAAATGCTAAAATTAAAATGTGCTAATGAATGAAAATGACCCATGGCCTTAATTTTTGTCTCTAACATTTTAGGGTTTGCACCTTACCACCGATGATCAACCCTAAGACCCATGACCATCAATGGTTAGGGTCCTAGATTTTTCTCTCCACCCAACTAAATTTCAACCAAAATTTTGAACAAACTAAGTACCTATCCAACCCATTTCCTACCACTATAAATTACCCATTCTCCACCCAACTTACACCAACCACATCACCTCACCACTGGCCATTTTGTCCCAAACTATCACACACTTTGTGATAACCTTGTCATAATATTTTTTACTACACTAAATACCTTACCACATTGAATAGTTTTTTAATCTCACACTACCTTATGTACACTTGACCAATTTGTGTCTTCCTGGGAGCACTTCTTACTTTGGATGCCTATGAAAACATTGAACTTGTCTAAGAGACTTGAGTTTTTGAGTGTATCATAACCATCACATATGATCACACAATCTACTTGTCACTTATCCTTCTAGTATCAACCTTAATTTTTACCAATTATGGTAACCTAGTCAATGCATTATATTGGTTATAATAATTTTATCACACTTTAAGTGCATTTTTGTGTTTTAGTGCTTAACATATCACCTACCTTCTACACTAACTTAACCACTTATCAAACCTACACCTGATTCAATTTCACCTCATCACTTCTCGATTTGAGGAAGAACACCTCCTCCCATACTCAAAGTAACTGAACCTTTGACCCAAACTCTATTTTTATTATGTCACTTGTTGATAAAAATTTCATAACAAAAAGGGGAAAAATGTAGACACTGGAAAACTATACATTATGGTTCTAAGTGTCAAAACACCCCTAGACCCCCTAGGGACCAACCCTAACCTTTCAATCACAAACCAAACCTAAATCAAGTCAAAATTGACCTACTAACTAACCCACCTTTTAACCCAACTTGAAATTTGACCCTCAATCATCGAAGGTCACCCTAACCATTGATAATTAGGCTTGACCACCAATGGTCAGGTTTTCACTGCCTAAACAATCAAACTGTAGTCAACTACAACTATATTTTTTATAATTAGCTCATCTAATTTATGTACAAACTAATGAATATTAGAGCTAAATTTTAAATTATTATTGAACCTCTTGTCAACATATTATTGCACCTTTCCTTCCTTCATATAAAGGAGAGGAGGAAAGGGTGAATGGAGGTCCAAAATTAGTCAATCATTTATATCTCAAACCAAATACCCTTGCATTAGCATTCCTTTTTGTTGTTGTTCTTACAATGATTTGATGATCTAGCCATCATGATAGAGAGCCAAAGTGATACCACCCATCAGCCAACAACTAGTACCATTACTCTATTAAAATTTCCCTAGACTCTATCAAAAATATTTATCACCCAACCACCTTAACCATTCATCAATTCAATAACTAGAAAGCTAAGTATCTATTTTCAATCATTTAGTTACTTTGTTTATATTTTGAAATTAACCCAACCCAAACCCATCTCTTAGAATTTCATTTTGTGACCTCATCCAAATATCCTTTTTTTATCAGACCCAACCCATAGTAACCATCGATAGTCACTCTAACCATTGAGGGTCTATCCCAACCACCAATGGTTAACTCAACCATTGATAGTTACCTTAGCCATTGATGGTCACCCCAAGTGTTGATGGTCACTATGTGACAAAATAATAGCAAGGTATTTTCACCTGCCAGACCTCAACCAAATCCAATTTTATTTTCCCCTACCTAATCATAGAGACTTACCCTATTTTTTGAACCACACCTAACCTATTTATCATTAGTATTGACCCACTTATTTCTATAATTATTCAATTTCATCTATTCTTTTATCAAGCACTTTTTGTACTCAATTTTATTACTTTATATTATTTATTCAAGTACTTTATCTTTTCTAACTTGATTATTTAAAAGTGTGGATTGACAACCTCTAAAAAACCTCATGCTTCTTAGGTTTAGCTTGCTGGGTAATCTACCCTGCTATCTATCTAATCAAACCATTTCTTTGAGTGATTTATTATCTTTAGTTCATTATTCCTAAGCCAAATAGGAGTATATAAAACTATCTAGATCAATGCATTCACAACACATCAAGTTTTTATACCATACCTTTCTCAAGTTTCTTTTCTCTTTCCTTCAAGAACATAAGTGAAATTTCTATGGAACACCCTTAGCATAGTTGAGTAGAATTGTGTGATGTTTGAACAGGAGGATCCTATTCTCCATGATACTATGAAACCACTTGAGGAAACCCTAGATAATATGATAGATGAATGGGTGTGAAAACTCTTTGAGTGTGACCCATATGATAATGCAGATATGGGGATAGGCACATATTACATCATGGAAGAGAATTCTTTATTGCCTGAGCTCATAAAATCATGTGAGGAATTAATAGGTATATGGTAATTTTACTTTGATGTTTATAAATTAGTAATGGTGTAGGAACTGGTGTTATGTTAGTGTCACCCCAAAAGGAAAAATACTTTCATGCCTTTAGACTATAGTTCACTTGCATGAAAAATATTGCTGAATATGAGGCACTAATCCAAGGCCTTCAGCTTTTACAAAAGAAAAGAATAAAAGTACTAAAAGTTTTGGGTGATAGTGAGTTGATTATCAACCAAGATAAAGTATAGAGTTTGACTAAGAGTGGCTTGATGAAAGCCTATAAACATAGAGTTTAGGATCTAATAGAAGTCTTTGATGCATTCAACATCATTTCCTTACCAAGAGTGTATATTGTCAATGCAGATAGGCTTATGACATTCCACACAACATAATGAAATAATCTAAATAACTCATCAAGCTCATGGTCAAACCAGTAGTTCCTAACAACAAGAAAAAATGACAATTGTTTGAGAGTGATGAGTAAATCATAAACTTCCTACAGGATAAGTTAGAGTTTTACGTCATGAACTAGGTGTAGCTATGATCCCAATATGAATATAAAATCATCCAATCAAAAAGAAAAAAGTTTCTAAGAGGGCTAGTCACCTTAGAAAACATATTTGAATCTGATGATCAATTTAAAGGAGAGAGGCATAGTATGATAGCCAAGGAAGATATCTCGGTGCTCATGATCATTTTAGAAGGAAAATTCTTAAAGCTAGTAAGGTTTGCTTCATATTAGATATTGAAAGCTTTATTCAAATCAGTAAGAGACATGATGATATCTTTTCATGGAGCTATATGGATCTATGAGGATTTGACCCAAGCTTAGTGTAGCATACAATTGATCTATATCACGGTGCACAAATTGTGTACTAAAAGAAAAGGCCCATTAATCCAAATTTGGATCCATTAATACAAAAGGATTTCTCCAAGATCATTGAGGATAACATAATACTTTTGATCAAGCATTCCTCATGGGTCTCTAACTTAGTCTTGGTGTGTAATAAAAATGGGGGGATTTGCCTCTATGTGGATTTTAATGACCTAAATAAAGCTTCCCTTAAAAACCATTATCCT